>CM076580.1:405353539-405565475 GCA_034641835.2 Pinus albicaulis | reverse complement strand
AAAACCCTAAAATGACTCTTTGCCAATATTGAGCAAACATGTTGTGAATGATTTTATTGAACAAACATAGGCCCCAAACGGTATAAGACGCAGGGACATGGGTGACAAGCCCCTACCATTAGATGATCCAGCTCCTAATCGAATGCACCTAACAAAAATGAGTGAGACACTAAAGTGAAATCTGTAATTTTGATCTCGACGGAGGGATGAAGACAGAGCTCTAACAATATTGATGATCGTAAGAGTACTAGTGGAGCAGCATTCTATCTAGGTGGTTGTCTCATATCATGGTTGAGAAAAAAGCAAACTTCAATCTCGTTATCTACAGCGGAAGCAGAATACATTGCAGCAGCATCATGTTGTACTCAATTCCTTTGGATGAAACAAACTTTGCAAGATCTTCAAGTACAATTCAGTGAGCCTATTCCCATATTCTGTGACAACACTAGTGCCATTAGCATCTCCAAGAATCCTGTCATGCATTCAAAAACAAAACACATTCCGATCAAATATCATTTTGTTAGAGAACAAGTCGCTGAAAATAATATCAAACTTGAGTATGTTTGTACAAAAGAACAAATTGTTGATATCTTCACTAAACCTTTACCTCATGAAGCATTTGAATATCTTCGTCAGAAGCTTGGGATTCTCCCAAGTTCTCATTAGATTATAGGTATGCAGTATGGTTGTGTGTCAGGGGGAGTGGAAGTGTGTACAGGTCCGCAAGATGGTTGTGTTTCAGGGGGAGTTACCCTTTGTCATTGATGTCAAAGGGGGAGAGAATGTTGTAGGAAGAGCAGTCATGATCGCAAAGGGAGTACTTTTGTTGCCATCAATGCCAAAGGGGGAGATTGTTGATCAGCGGTTGTCATTGATGTCAACCCAAGCAGCACCAGGGGCTAACCCAATATTGCATGAGAATTTTGACCTACCAAATGAATATATTCTAGGTTAATAATTATTTTGATGGTTTCTACTTGTTGAGATGTTTTCATTGATATATGGCACACCATGTAATTCTTCACGGTTTGAGAGATATTCATGTTTGAAGTTTGTACCCCCAGTTAGTGGGCTAAAACCCCATGGGGTTGGGGCATGGGTCTTTGAAAAGTCATAATTAATATTTTTTATGCTCCTAAAATCCCTCCCACGTTCACTTGTTGAAGCCCCTCTCAACTTAAGCATTCATATAAATTGTGATCTTCATTTCCTCCTTAGGCAAGGGATTTCGCCATCTGAAACAGGTCATCGTGGAATTTTTTCTCTAAATTTTTTTCTACGAAGGTTTAGAAGCTGAAATTTTTATGAGGCGAAGCTGAAATCCTGAGGAAGCTGCAATAAAAATTTTAGATCAAGGTGCACAATATTTTTGGAGATATGATCTATGGAAGTCAGGGTTTTTGCAGGCTCCTAAAATTCATCTCAAAGAAGTGACCTTGGTAAATTCATCATAACTCTCTCTTTGAGAATTAGATTGGAATTTTGTAAAAAGTGGAAGATAGTGCACATTCTGTAATTTTCACTCTATCAATTTCAGAGCCAAATGAAGAAATAGTGACACGTGGCATGCCTTACAAGTGTGCTCTGCTGAAATAGTCCATAATTAGGGCATTGTGAGAGATTGGGTATAACTCTTTCTTGAAGAATCCAAATTGGGTCAGACCTATGGCATTGGAAATATGACTCAGAGTACTACTATAGGACTAAAAATCATATATTGAGGATCTGAAATAACGAATAAACACCAGATTCAATATCGAGCTCCTAGAAGGCAAGAAAAAGCTAGATCATGTGTTTTCAAGGGTTGCAAAGGACCAGAATTTCTATGGCAGCAAAGCAAAGCAAGGTGCAACAGAGGGTAGCATGACAAGAGCGGTAACCAAGGTGCATAACAACAGCAAGAAGTTCATCATATGAAGTCTTCAAGTGGGCAGCACTGCATACAATCATTATAAAGGTATCATTGTATTTAGTCATTGTAAATACATTATTGTACAAATTGTACTAGTGTCTATCTACCAAGGGTTGAAGAGGCAGTGTTGGGAGGTCTAGGATCATCATTAGGTGGTTGTGTCAAAGTTTGGGTTATGGTCTAGTATATCTTCTTCTTCTACATCATTCTATATCATTGTAAAGTGGACCATTTTCCCTGGTATGGGAGTCCATTCTTCTTTTATTCTTCTATAGGGTGGTAGGGTGGTGCTAGGGTGATTTGTAGCTCATTGGGTGTTGGGGCATCCATTTAGTTGACTACTAAAGAATCTCGGGCATTGGAGCGTCCATCCAGTGGGAGCTGGAGAAGAATGATTTTCTAGATTCTAGGAAGTTGGAGCTTTATTTTCAATTGGAGTTGAAAAGAATTATTAGAAAAGCATTAGGTGGTTTTTGTCTCGGAGTGAGTTTCCACCTTAAAAACTGTGTGCATTTGTGTTCCTCTTGTTTGCTGCTATCATTGTACAAACACTAATAATAATTGAAGATTAACTAATGTTCTAATTAGGAAGCGAATATTGATTCACCCCCCCCCCCCCCTCTTAGGATTTCCAACACCACTTACATATAAACCGATCTACAACTTGCTGGCGTGGTCCCACCTTTGTCAGGTGCCACGTCACCTTCATCGCCATCGCACTTTTCTCACATCACACTTTTATCACTTACCCTTCATTTTTCACGCATAAATATTGAGATTTGCGACGTCAATATGATGTCCAACTCCTACGCCATGTCACTCCCACCAATCACATAAACTCACCATAATATTTAACCTTAACCTCAGCTCTCCCCATATAAAAATTGTGATCTGTAGTTGCAGGCACGACCCCACCTTCGTGCCACATCATCCAATCCCTTCATAGCCTTTGTTCCAGCGGGTGGAGCACGCGACTAGGTTATTCGGCTTTCAGAAATCTCGCTAAAGAGCCAGGTGCGTGCAGTATGACTGGCCACATCACAACATATTAAGTGGAAATCATAAGACTGAGGGAGTGAAGACTTTCAAGGAACATCTGGAATCATTTGATGATAGCCAACCCACCCATCTATGACCACTCCTCGCCATACCGTTTGAAGGCTCCCATAATTGGCCTCCATGGTCAACCATGTCTTTTCTATTTACTATTTTATTTTGATGTTTTGCTGGTGAGATCTCAATTTCACCCATTCCTGTTTTAATTCTCTCAATACAAAAGTAATTTCTTGATGTACACTCTGCAAGTTAGGTAGGATATCTGATTTCATAGGTATGGGTCGATCATAAATTACTAGGATCGTAGACCCTTGGAGAAAACTCTATATGTAGGGATTTCAAAAAATGAACAGAGGTTCTGGAATTTTGAAGAATTTTCCTGTAGTTTTGTATGATTGTGATCCCTGTGCTCTGAGGTACATATTTGGGAGAGAGGTTTAAACTTAATATGATACAGAGCTATTATTTGGATTATATATGGAGAAATGAGTAGTATGTATCTGTTTCCTTCTGTTATCAGTAATCTCCTTTTTATTTATAATCATCTTTCATTCTATGTTGCTTCGATGGTTCATGTAATGTAGCTGCTGGTGGTCTGCAATTTTATTCATGAATTCATGTCTTTATAATGCTAAGGTGTTAACGCTCATGTATTAAGCTTGCTACACTCCCTTAATTTTCACTCCACGAACCTCTGATGTTGTCCATATCTCATTCATATCCGCTTCGTCTGAGTTCACAGGGGACAAATTCTTAATCCTCTTTAGCCTGTCTCTTGAGGGTTCCTTCTCC
This sequence comes from Pinus albicaulis, assembly GCA_034641835.2. NCBI lineage: Eukaryota > Viridiplantae > Streptophyta > Pinopsida > Pinales > Pinaceae > Pinus > Pinus albicaulis. Next base: position 405,561,715 of record CM076580.1, on the reverse strand, counting down.
ATTCTTTCTCAATGCCTCTGCATAATTTTAAAGCTTCCTTTCATTATTTTATACTTGGCCCACTTGAAGGCCATCAAGCCTCACAACCTTCTGAGCCCTCTCACAGTATAGGGAATTCACATGAATCAACTCTAAGGTCTTCTCCATCTCATAACCACCAAAACCATTATTCTCTTGACTCATATTCTGTTGGAGGCATTTATACAATTTTCCACATTTAACCTCTAATTTTAAGATGTCCAAGGCAATGGTCTTTTGCAGCTCAAGGTTTTCTCTAGGAGCTACAACATCTTTTTGGTGTCATTGCCGGGGACTTTAGAAATGGAAAAAAATGAAGGGAAAAAGAGCGTAAATGAAGGTAAAGAGGATAAATTAGATGAATGAGGGCAGAGATGAATTTTGGTCACCATTACACCTTATCAACAACATCTTTCCCTTTCTACTGAATTGAAAGGCATATTGATTCCTTTGAAGCTCTTTAACAGTTAGGATTTCCCTTCCTTTCCCCTTCTCCACTTTGTGTGAGGTCACAGGCCAACACCCCCAACTAAGGGATGACCGTCCACTGTAATTTCAAGTCATGTCAAATGAATTATCAATCAAAGACTCAAATTTTGATTTGGGACGTACTTGGTGACTTACCTTGGCAAAGTATCAACCTTGGAAAAGTAACTGCATCAGAGGAGTAACAACATTAGATACTTGGAAAAAGGTAACAACACAAAGTAACAACACTAGAGGAGTAACAACACTTAAGGAGTAGAAACACCAGGTACTTAGAAAAAGAATAACCATGGCGTAACAACACCGGAGGAGTAACAACATTGAGTACTTAGAAAAATATCGCAATGGAGTAGCATCACCAGAGTAGTAACAACACCAAAGGACTAACAAGATTGGGTACTTAGAAAATTCATTAGGGGATTTTTGAGGTCTAAAATAGGCCTCCTAAGGGAATAATAAAATAATTGCTAAACCAATAAAATAATATTTATTAATTTGGAATTCACTTTTTGCACCAAAATCCATGTAACCATGGTTAAATTCAATTCAAAAGTTGTACTAAAATAAAATTAATAAAAATGTGTATTGATGTGACTATAAATAAGAATGAGTTTTTCAAGAAAAAATCATTATCATTGCACAACTAATGCATTTTTCCTTTGTACTTAAATAACTTAAAATAAAATATAAATATAAATACATAAATTCTTAATTATAAAATATACTATTAATTAAAAATTGTATTATTTAAATTATATAATAACATCTAATTAATATACTATATAAATATATGAAAATATACAAATATAATATTTATTTAAAAGTGTGTAAATACATGAAGATTTTGTAGAGATATGCATTGTTTCTTTAAAAAAATATGAAATGACAATAATAATATTTTATTCAAAAAGTGTGAAATGACATTTATTATGAAAACTTTACTTTATGAATTTAAAAGTACTCAGAGGAATAACATGGTTAACCATGATTTTTTATCCACCATTGAGAATATGACAAGTAAGTACCTTTAACTCAAGCAATGCCACCTCAACCATTAGGGATGATTTCATCCCATAAAATATGACTGGTTCTCATAAAATGAATTTTGATCGTACATTTTCCTTAGGAAGCCGATTTTAGACATCAAAATTCCCCTAATGCTTCGCCATGGAGTAGTAGTACCAGAGGAGTAACAACACCATAGGAGTAACAAGACTGGAGGAGTAACAACACCAGATACTTAGAAAAAGCATCACCATAGAGTAACAATATCGGAGGAGTAACAACACCAAATACTTAGAGAAATCATCCTCCGCAGAATATGGTCATCAATGGATTACCTGCAAAAAATAAAATAAAGTAGTAACAATATTTTATTTATATAGATATACATATTATTATTATTAATTAATGGATGCAAAGGAGGAATCCTCTACATTGAAAACTTTCAAACAAGATTTATCAGACATATGTTTGATGAATGCATCTTTAGAAGCTAGGTGGTGATACAATCTATGACGATGTCCATTCAAAATGAAAGGAGTATGTGTTTCATCAATTGTTACAAGTCTAACAGTTCCATTATCAAACACTCCATCAACTTGGTATGGTCCCATCCAACGAGAGAAGAGCTTTCCTTTAAAATCCTTAAAACGTGAATAATAGAGTAGTGCCCAATCCCATTTTTGAAATATCTTTTTCTTAACACATTTATCGTGACATTTTGTTTGCTCCTACCGAATTGCATTCGTTTTGTGGACAACCACTAGACGTATTTCATCCAGCTCATTCAACTATTCTAGTCGGTGTTTATGGGCTTCTGAAAGATCCAGTCCTACTTCAATAATTGTTCTGAGTGTATTAATCTCGAATTCTACTTAAAAAAAAGGGATTTCACATAGATAAGCTCATATGGTGAAAATCATGTTGTGTTCTGCCATGTTGTTCTGTATGCCCAAAGAGCTTCAGTAATATTTTCATCCCAATCTCAGTGATATTTTGCTACAGTATTTGTGAGGATTTTTTCTAGTACCTTGTTCGTGCTCTCCACCTAAACATTCACTTGAGGATGATATGGAGATGTCACCCTATGCTTAATTCCATACTTTTTCATAAGCCTTGCTATCATGTGTGATGTAGATTGTGCTCCTCCATCTGAAACTATCTCCCTAGGAGCACCGTACAGAGAAAAATTTTATTCGAATAAGAAGTTTGAGATAACCTGTTCTGTTTCTTTCACAACAGCCTTGACCTCTACCCACTTTGTTACATAATCTGTGGAGACGAAAATGTGATATTTCTAATGTGAAGACGGATTGAATGGGCCAATGAAATGAATATCCCATTTTTCAAAGGGCTAAAGGACTACTTGAGGATGGAATGGAATTTTTCTGATCAACAAGGTTTACCCATCCACTGGTAGCTACCACACCCTCTAACATAATTCCTTGCATCGTGAAATATAGAGGGCCAATAGTACCCCATCTACAACACCTTATGACCCGTTCATTTATCTGTAAAATTTCCTACATGGGGTCCATCATGAGAAACTTTCAGGACATTATAGATGGAATCTTCTCCTACATAGCGACAAATTTTCTAGTCGATTCGTGTATGAAAAATATATCCTGCTATCCATGAATAACGAGCACTGTTGGCCCTCGTTTTTTATCCAATTTTTCCTAATTAAATACACTTAATTTCCATGATATACATTCATATACCATCCATATACACCTTATTTTGACCAATTTATGCATATTCAGGTATATAATTTATGTTTTTCAATTTTTAGATGTTTTTACAAATATTGGATTTTAAGTGCATTATTTGATAGGACTCAAAATTCCTGTAATGGCTTGATTGAAGTCATACTTATAGGACACATGTGCACGAGCTGCGAACATATTTAGAAAGCTTGGGAACTAAGGATGGGCGTGTACATATTGGTTGGGTCAAACCAAGCTAAAACATGCCCGGTCAAAGCTCGTCAAACATGACCTGTCATTCAGGAAATCCCTAGGAAATATGCCAAATTTAGTATTTTATGGGATTTTCCAGATTTTGAGTGATTGGATGGACGAAATCAACCAATATATATGGGATAAGGATAGAAATGGCTGTTAGAGACATTTTATTCAAGTTTGTTTCATATTTTTATATTTAAGCCAAGAACATTGAAGGCATGAACATCTAGAATTTGTATGATTTCACTTTGATATTTCTGAACTTTGTGAGTTAATTGAAGAACTAGTTCTATATTCTTTATTTTTTCTATATGGTGAATTATTGATTGAGTTTCAGTAGCTAAGAAAAACTTTCAGTGTGCGAGGCAAGGGTTGAGGCCCCCCACACCAAGCTAATTTCACTTTTGGGTTAATTTAGTTGAAATTTCAAGAACTAGTTTTTCTTCATGTTTAAATCAATTAATTAGATGAATGATTATATTTTATGTTTTCTAATGAATATTAATCTTAATTATAGTATGCATATGAAGGTTCAAATCAGTGTTTAAGTTAAACACCTTCTATCTGATCAAGGAATAGAAACTAGAATTCATCTTTCTTGCTTTTTTTTAAAAGTGATTTTTTCTGAATTTCTAGTTTTCATACAATGGCATTAATGATGAATGAATTTATAAATAAGGACAACAAGGACCTCCTTATTTAGGAGCCTCTTCTATTATTCTTTTATGCATCTTAATCTATTGTTCATTACTGCTTTTTGATTTATGTTCACAAAGTAGTATTGTAGAGAAGTTCAACCTAGTTCTCCTAAGTTAGGAGCTTCTTTTTCTTCTTGTTACCTATTGAATTGGAAATTATTTAGTTAATTTTTTTATTTGTAATATGCATTTCCTTTAAATTCAATAATTCATCTTCTAAAATTGACTGTAGTTGAAATCCATATATTTTGGACATGCTTCCAAGTTTTACAACCTCGGATTGATAATAAATTACTTGTGTCAGTTTACCTAGTAAACAGACCCAACATTTTTGGTGCAGTTACCAGGGAAGCATATTTCAAAGTAGTCAAATAGGAATATAAAAAAAAAAAAAACAAAAATACGTCAAAAATAATAGAAACATAGTTTTTTCTTTTAATTTATGTTTCTTTATGCCTAGAGATAGAGATCAGAAAGGTATATTCATTAAAAAAAAATCCCCAACAATCCAATCATCCATAGGGGCAGGACCATCAGGATTAACAACACCAGTTGCTGGGAGACCTAATCTAGAGGAGTTAGGGGAAAAAATGAGATCAAGACAAAGATACTCTAATTGAAAGACAAACGTTGTTGGCCTTTGAGGTAAAAGGAAATAAATCACTAAAAGAAACTCCTTTCATAGGAAGATAAAAGGAAATAACAAAACAAATTGTTAAAAAATTAGAACAACCTGTCCTTGAACAAATTAAGAGAGTTGAGGAAACACCAAATCAGCCTCATATTGAAACATTAAAAAATTCTGAACAATAAATGACTGAAGAGGGAGAAGGATCTAATATGCCACTCATGACTCTTGAAAAAAGACTTGAATATGAGATACAACAGAAGAAATGGAAAATAAAAATAGAGGAAGAAAGGAGATTAGAAGCAAAGAGAAAGAGAGAGGAAGGAAGAAGAATAGAAGAAAAAAGAAGAACAAATGAATAAGTGGAAAGAGAAAATGATAACAAAAGACTACATGGTAACAAACAAGAAAATGATAATGATCATGAAGCTACTTTTGGCTTCCCAATATTAGACACAATAGAAATACTAGGAGAAGAAGTGAAAAGGAAAAGCATTCCACCTTCTGTATTGACCAAATTTTATGAAATGTCAATAGAAGATCTTACCTCATTTATGTTCGAATTTTATATCTTATGTAGAACTTATGGATACATAGATGACACACACAAGCTTCGTCTCTTTCCTGCTAATTTGAAAGAAGAAACATTAAAATGGTTTATGGGATTAGGAGAATATACCATTTCTTCTTGGAATGATATGAAAAGATTTTTTCTTAAAAAATATAAAGCTTAATGCATGGCTAGAGACTCAAAAGAGGATATTTTTAGAATCACACAACAGGAATATGAATTTTTGGAGGAGTATTTAGAGAGATTTCTTTACAATCTACAAAAATCCAAACAACATTCTCTAAATCTCAATACCATCCATGCAATTTTTCCTAAGGGTACTAGAGAGATTAGATATTCTCAATGTGATGGGCAAAGGAGATATCTCAAACCTACCATTTGACGAAATTGTTGAACTTTTTCAAAAATATTCTAGGGGAATATCAAAAAGTGGAAAAAGGGATGTCACATAAAGAGCTTCCAAATTTGCATCAAGTGGAGTAACAAGAGTATAAATAGGAAGTTTACTAGAAAATTTTAAAACTGACCTTTTAAGCACTTTGGGAACACAAGTTGATTTCTTAAAGGCAAAGAAGAATAAAGAAGAACAAGATCAAATCTTAGCAACCTTTTGTTCAAATTTTAGGAAGAAACATCCACTTCGAGAATGTCCTTTGGAACGTATACAAGTGTGTGGACTCTATATAGAGAATCATGCAACCAAAAAATGTTCAAAATTGAAAGAATTTCAAATGGAAGAAGTACAAGGGATAGATTCGCTTTACTATATGGCACCAAGGAGACCTTGGAAACCAAGGATGCCTCAATAATTCCCTCAAAAAAATCCCAAAAATTATCAATATCCTCCTCAGAATTCATGGAATATTCCAATGCCATGGCATGATTGGCCTCCACAACAATATCAAAACCACCCTATGCAAGGTTGGAGAGGATATAGTTATGGAAACTAGCCACGTCAACAAATGTACCCTCAAAAATATCAATATCAATAGCCATACCAACAACCATACCCTCAAGAACAATTCCAATACCAAAAATTCCAACAACATCCTCAACCAATGCCATTTCCACCACAAAATTATGCATCAATGCTAACTCAACATCAGCAGCTTCAGCTTTCTTCTAACCAATCACCTCCTAGAACAACACAATTACCAACTCAGCCAGTAGCTAATCCAAGTAACAAAGTGGATAAACCAACATACAATGTGGAAGAAGCAACATACTTTCCCACATATTTGATTCTTCTCATACAATATGTCCACTTAAGTTCTGAAAAGTGTTACACAAAGTTTCTCCACCAATGATAGAAGAAAAAATTGAAAAAGGAGAAAAAACTCAAAAATCTCATCCAGAAAATCAAATTCAGAAAGGAAAAGCTATTATGACTCAAACACCACCCTATGCAGAGAGGTTAGTACAGCAGGAAATTCTAATGTCTCTGCCTAAATTTGATATTTTGGATGAATTGAAGAATACTTATGTCAAAATTCCTTTGTTAAAAGTACTAAAAGATATTCCAATTTATGCAAAAAAATAAAGGAGTTATGCATCAATAAAACTGGCAGAAGGAAAAGAGATCCACCCACAATTTAGGTCATTGGTATATTAGCTAGTCTCATGTCTACAAAAACAACTATTGAAAAATATATTGATCTTGTGATCCCTATGGTTACCATCTAGATCAATAGTTTTTCAGTCCCAAACACTTTAATATATTTGGGAGCAGCTATAAATGTTATGACTACAAAGAGTATGAAGCATTTGAACTTGAACAATATTAGACCTACTACTACAATTTTAGAACTTGTAGACAGATCTAAAGTTGTACCAGAAGGAATATTATAAGATGTCATTTTCTCTCTAGATTCATGGGAGTATCCTTTAGAATTCCTCATTTTGCAGCCAAAAACAAATTTAGGAGGCCATATTTTAATTTTATGCAGATGATGGTTAGCCACAGCAGATACCTACATTAGATGCAGATTGCGAAGTATGATTATTGCACATGGGGATGAAAGGAAACATCTTACACTCTATCCTACAACACAATCTCCTTCTTTATTATCATGGCTTGATGAACAAGAACAATAGGAAACTCAATCTGTTCTCAGTATTAATCAAGTATATAATTTAGAGAAGAGGAAGAAAATGAGGATCTATTAGACCTTTTCATCTCATAACCTGATATTTCGGAGCATATTAGAATAACATAATATGAAGCTGCAAGCCATCTTTTAAATCAGTGTTTCCAGGAAAAATGTACTATTCAATCATTGCAAAATTCAGTGGAAATTATTTTTCCTATTAAATAAGTTACCAATTCATAGAGTAAAATCATTGAAATCAGTCCTGGAAGGAATTTGAATACTGGTAATAACTTACAATCGTCACAAGAACAAGAGGTAATAGCATTGTTATAGAAATACTCAAAAGTTTTTGCCTGGTATTACACAGGCATGCAGGGGATTCATCCAAAGAAATGAATTCACCACATTTACACTGATTATCATATCAAAATAGTGAGACAACTGCAAAGAAGAATGAATCCTATGATGAAGGAAATAGTGAAAGAGGAATTGTAGATATTGTTACAAGTTCAATTCATCTATCCTATTTCTGATAGTCAATGGGTTTCTCCCTTATTTGTGGTGCCTAATAAATATTGAAAGTGGAGGATATGTGTAGAATATAGGGAGATCAACTAAGCCACATTAAAAGATCATTTCCCTTTATCATTTATTGATCAAGTACTAGATTCATTAGCTAGGAAGAAATTATTTTCTTTTCTTGATGGATTTAGTGGATACAATCAGATTAAGATAGCATTGGAAGACCAAGATAAAACAACATTTACATGTCCATGGGGAACATTTGCATATAATGTTTTTCCCTCTGGGTTATGTAATGCACCTGCTACTTTTCAGAGAGAATTCCTTGCAATATTTACTGATCTAATCCATGAATGTGTATAGGTCTACATGGATGATTTCACAGTATATGTCGGAACATTTGATGATTTTTTAAAAAATCTTGAAAAAGTTTTGAAAAGGTGCATAGAGACAAATCTATATCTTAGTAATGAAAAATGCTTTATGATGTTAAATGAGGGGATAGTGTTGGGACACCACATTTCTTCTTCAGGAATCAAGGTGGACCCAACAAAAATACAAGTCATTGTGAATTTAACAAAAGGAAGTCAAAAGTTTATTGGGATATGTAGGCTACGATAGGAGATTTATTGAAAATTTTAGTAAAATAGCTCTAGCTCTATTCAAGTTACTTGAAAAAGATGTTGAATTCCAATGGACAAATAATTGTCAAAATTCATTTCAAATATTAAAAGAAAAATTGTTAGTTGCACCCATTCTTCGAGGACCAAATTGGTCATTTCCATTTCATATATCTACTAATGCATCTGACACAGCTATAGGAGCATCACTTGGGAAAAAAGAGAACCAGTTTAATTATTCCATATACTTCATAAGAAAAAACTTAACACCGACATAATTGAACTATACAGTTACAAAAAAAGAGATGTTATTTGTAGGGCATCCAGTTAATAAGTTTAGGCATTACATAATAGGTTATCAAGTATTCATTCAAACAGATCATTCAACCATTAGATACTTAATGAGAAAAACAATTACAAATGGTAGAATTACCAGATGGTTGTTATTGATGCAAGAATTTAACATCACTGTAAAATATCAACTAGGTAAGGATAATAAAGTAGCAGACTTTCTCAAGGCTTTATTCACTTGTTGATCCAAACCCTGTTTCAGATAATTTCGTAGATGAGCATATATTTTCTATAACTGTTAAAACTCCATGTTTTGCAGATGTATCCAACTATTTATCATATGGAATACTACCATCTCATTACACAAATAAAGAAAAAATAAAGATAATTAGAGAAAGAGTTAGATATAGTTGGGTCAATGGTGACCTATTTTATAATAATTATGATATATTGATAAGAAAATGTGTTAGACAAGACGAGATTCTAGATATTTTTAAAGCATGTCATGACGAGCCATGTCATGGTCATTTTGTAGAGAAGCAGACAACATACAATGTGCTCAAACTTGGCTACTACTGACTAGAATTTTTCAAGTATTCCAAAGCCTATGTTAAGAAATGTGATAGTCGCCAAAGAACTAGCAGACCTGTGGTATCATATGAAATGCCATTAAAGTCGCAAGTATTCATAGAACCATTTCAGCTATGGGCTCTAGACTTTGTGGGACTAGTAAACCCACGTTTAATACGGAAAGAAGTACATTCTAGTACGTAAAAATTATGTTACTAAGTGGGTGGAGGGAAAGGAAGTGGCAAGAGAAACAGAAGAAAGAGTGGTTTCTTTTCTATTTGAAGAAATATTTGTAAGGTTTGGAGTTCTGAGACAAATTGTTATATACTAGGGAGCATAATTCACCTCCAAGCTTGTAAGGGATCTTACAGAAAAGTATAAGATCAAACACAAAAAATATACTCCGTACAATCCCCAATAAAATGGAAAAGTGGATTCCATTAACAAAGTTTTGGAGAATATCATGACAAAAACTATGCAAATGAATAGAAAATACTGGTTGGAAAAGTTAAGAGATGCACTATGGGCATACAGGATCACATGGAAGAACACAACTAGATTCAGTCCATACTAGTTGGTATATGGTAAGGAAGTCCTGTTACCCATATAATTTCAAATACATACATATAAACTTGTAGAAAAATTAGGAATGGGACTATCTGAAGCACAACAACAAGTGATTCAATTAAATGAACTAGATGAAATAAGACATAAAGCAGTGGAGCATACATCTCTAGTGCAAGAGAAGAGAATAAAATGGTATGATCGATTCATCAAGAATACATTTTTTCAAAAGGGGGATTGGGCATTATTGTTTGACTCCAAGTTTAAAGATTTCAAAGAAAAGTTTACGACTCATTGGCTTGGGCCATATGAGATAGAAGATATGTTTGAAAATGGAGCAGTCAAAATAAAAACAATAGATGAAGCTTCGATTTCATTTTTTGTTAATGGACATAGGCTTAAAGTCTACAATAAGCTTATCAATAAAAAGGATTTTATGAAAATAATTTCAACATAAACTGCTATGGAAATAATGGAACATCATAATATGCCTTCCTTACTTCCAGAAGAATAAAAAATAATAAAAATAAAAATAATAAATAATAAAATATTTTGGTTGTGAAAATCCAGGAGACTGGCACAATACAAACTCGAATTCATTTCACAAAACCAACTTGTTTGGCCAATATAAATTCTCTATTTTGTTTGTTTTTTACTTTAGTATGATTTTACGGAATTAATCCTCCAAGACATGCAAGACTTGTGGAAAAGTCTTAACATCAACAAGGGGGAAGTTTGTAAATAAAACTATGCAATAGTTTGAGTAGTTTTATTGTAGAAGGAACCCAAATTACATGATAGAAGGGACCTGATACGTCATTAAAAATATTATGCGGAAGGGACCTAAGACATCATTGAAAATATTGTGCTGAAGGGAATTGATACATCATTAAAAATATTATGCATAAGGGATCTGAGACATCATTGAAAATATTGTGCAAAAGGGACCTCATATATCATTAAAAATGTTATACAGAAGGGACCTAAATTACATGACAGAAGCAACCTGAATCATTGTTGAAAATTATATGTCAGAAGGGACCTAAAACATTATTTATAATATCACTGCAGAAGGGACCTAAACAAAATCAACATTCAATCCTGAAGTACATGTCAAAAGGTACCTGAAACATCAATTACAAATTGCAGAAGGGGCCTGAACAACATCAACATTCAAATATCATAAATCAATATCAGATGCGAAAACATGAAAGAAGAAATAAGTCTCTACATTTCAATATATCTTGGAAGAATCGTCATTATGATAATGAAGACAATGTCAACCATAAACCATATTTTTACCAGAGGACATCATTGAATAGTATTGACAGTTAAGCTATTTATGGGGGTGCAAGTGCCGTAAGTGAAAAAAAATTTTCTCTTAAAATCTCTATTTTTTAAAAAAAAATTCTAGAAATTTTTAAGACTAATTTAGCTTGATATGCATTCCATTAAATTTTACCTATATCCTACCTACATTTCAAAATACTACCTTCATTATCCTACCCATCATAATCATATTCATTATAATCTCATCCCTATTCATTACCCCTTTCCTACATTTACCCTGATACATTAAGCATCATTCCATATATCATCACATTAATTCCAACCATTTTTTTTAAAAACCATCACATTAATCCTAATCATTTTTTTTAAGAATTTGGATAAAAAATTAAAGGCTCAATATTTGAATTCTTGTTGACCTACAAAAACAACAAAGGTTAGTGTCATACTAGAAAATTTTATTTTAAAAATGACCATTCTAGGGTCATTTTAAAATTAAATTGAGCAATAAAAAGATTGAACCTAAGCTATAAGCGCAATATGAAAATATATATCATATGAAAAAAAGCTAAGGTATGGAATGAGCACACAATGCAAATGAAAAAACCTAAGTATGAAATGCAAAAAACAATGAAATGAAGGACATGAATTATGATGCATATAAGTTATGGTGTGGGCATGTAAAGCAATGAAGTTGGATGTGAATAAACAACAAAATGACAAAAAATGTGGGAAGTGGTGAAAAGATGTATGCAGACACTATGGAGAAAGGACTGTTACATAGCATTTTTTCACTGTCCCTGCAATTCCCAACTCGCACATTGGAGGGTTGTTTCTATGACCCATATGTAGTGTCATGCTTTGCAAATACCATCCTTGCATCCATTTTTATGAAAACAACATTCTTCTTGTTGACATTTCCCTAAGTAGAGCTGTGAAAATCCCTATTTTTACCTTTGTGCGAGTAGCCCGTTACATCCTCGTGCCGACCGGGAAATTTAACACTGAACCGGAACCACTTGGCGCTCTGTGCTAGTTAGACACCCACACCAAGCTGTTTATGGAATGTTTTTTAAAAATAGAGGAGAAGATTCCATTCCAACCACCTCGAGGATGAGTCATTGGGAGTGGTTGAACTGAAACAACCACAAACTCCTTCCTTTAGTTAGTAGTTTCCACCTCCCTTGGAACTCTCTTAAAGGATATAATTCCCTCCCACCTTTGTGGGGATCCCAACCTCCTCTCTTCCCTCTATATAAGAAACTATCTCCTTTAGTAGAAGCTAGCTGAACACATTATAGCAAAATAGTTGAACGACTGAATAGCTGAACTAGAGAATTATACTATAGCTAAGCTGCAAGAGGAGATAGAGTAATAAATATTGTGCTGAGAGAGCTCGAGTAGATGACTTCTAAGAGATATTGAGTCTGAATTCCCTGACTGATAGTTGAGACAAGTTTCATCTAAACCCCGTTGGAGGAGATTGCAATGTCAAAGCATCGATTGTACTCTTCCCTCTACTCTTTAATATACATGACTATTGTTTGGTTCCAATATTGTGTTATGATGTTTATTTGATGTGATATGTTTAGCCCTCTTTGAATTGTTAATAGTTGTGAGTGAAACTATTATGTCATATGTTGTTCTTGTTCTTTGTCCTATGTGCAGGTATTATCTGAGCATGACAGCGAATGGATCGTGACTTGCCAAGGCAGGAGCGAGAGACCACTACTATTTCTGCAACATCGACAGTGTTGGATTCAAGGTAGGTCAATCTACCATCTCTTTTTTTCATTCATTAACTAGGAAGAAAAAATTTAGCATGTCCTTTTGTTACTAGACCCACCCTAGGGCTAGAGGGATCGTCACTGTCCGCAGAGAGGATTTACCTTCATAAAAAATTGGCAACTCTACTGGGGATCAGTTCGAGTTTTTTGTGTCATCTTGTTGGGTCGATTTCAATTCTTGGTTTAGTTATCTATCGTTTTTTGGTTTGTTTGTTGAGTTTCCACTCTTTGTTCAACTCCAGAGAGTCAAGGTTGACTTCTGCTCATTAGGATTTTTCCTTTTTTTCCCATAACTATCCATCTTGGCACATTTTTTGTCTGGAAAATCACGCTGATTGGTGTAGGTTGCACTTTTAGCACTCACGCCAAACTCTGTATGGCATGGATTACAGCCTTACAGTTGCACCAATCCCTGTAGGATTTGGTTTGACCTCCCTAATGTGTTTTTTGGTCATTTGTTCTTGTTTCTGGGTTATGTTTGAGTGTCTTTAAGCCTTTGCAGACTGTTTTGACTACTGTAGACTTGTTTCCCTCAGTCATTTGTCCGTTGTCTTGTCAATGTCAGTTAAGACCTTAGGGTTTCTAGGTGTTATTGCACACCGAGACTTCTGTTCGGGAACAAGTCTCTTTGATTGTTATCAGTATCATTCTGGGTTTTTAGACTGAGTTTTCTTGATCCTTTTGTTTTTTTGATTGAAAGGTATTTTCATTTTTCGATTAGTCCTTCTTCTTCAATACTTTAAGCATCGATTACTTTGCTTGTTTGGGTCATTTTGAGAACTCTCTTTCTTGATTGAAAGTTTGCTCCATTAGCTTGCATGTTTTTTTGTCTGTTCCGCTTTGGTTGAGTCTTTCAATTTCAAAACCTTACGTTCGAAAAACTAAAAATAGTGTTTATTTTGTTTTCCATTGAATTAGTACAATGTGTGCTTCATTTCATTGAAAATTCAACAAAAAATCAAAAAGTATCTTTGCATTCTTTTGTTGCATCGAAAAGTGAAACGTTCCTTTACATAACTAGCATTTCTCAATCTAGGAAGGAATTTTGTTTTCGATTGATTGCATTAAAGGCATTAGAAGTTTCTTCACATGTTTTCTTTGTTTTCTTGTTTGAAATATTTCTATCCTTCTTATAACTATTATTCATCGAATTGAAATGGTATTCATTTGCATGTAGTTTGCATCTAGGAATTTGAGCCTACACATTCGATAGGGCCTGGAAATTGAAACATAATTGAAGATTAACTTTAAAATTTACTCAATGAACCTAAGGCAACATTGGAACCTAACGAAACATTTCTAGTGGTCTAGGCTAGAGATGTGTTCTGGAATCTTAAAACCTAGCAGATGTCGCTCGCCTTTTGGCTTCAAACAGCGCTAGTACGGACTTGTGCTCCCTGTACCGTCGCGTATATAAATGGAGACCCCTATAGGTTGCAATCATTTATCCATAGGAAGTCAAGTCTTCCGCCCTGTAACCATGATACACTGAACACAACATTCGGGGAGACTACCTGCACGTACGTCAAGTCCTTGGTAATTTTTCTTTCATTTGATCACCAAAGTGTATATGGAATTTCACAGAAACTTGGTACACCCTTTTGCTTAGATCACCCGAGTAGTCATTTTGACCTTTTCGTGACTCTCTAAAAGAGAAGAGAGCGTCGAGCACTTGTCGTTTCACGCTCGTTTCAACCTGAAAGTGATAGAGTCATCTTTTGTCTGTTTCTTTACTCTTAAAATGAAATGACAGAGTTTTGTTTCAATGTCTTAAAATATTAATTGCCATGAAATATTCTTGGTTAAAGTTATCTTCTTTAGTGTGTTGTTTTAGGGTTTTTTCTGATGGAAACTTTTCGGGAGTTTACCAACCAAGGAATCCCCTCTGAAGGGAATCTTGGTCCTTTTCCTGCTTTTGCGAATGTTGGTACTCCTTATATGGCAACATTGTCCCTACCTGGGTTAACTGTTGGGTTTCCTGTTTGGTTATTTTCCACCTCTGTGGTCTCGAGTATTCCGCCCTCTGTACAACCATCTCCTCCACCTGAAAAACGTCATGTTGATTCTAAGGTGGAACTCTCCCCTTCTTTTCCTGTTTCTTCGTTCTCCTCTTCTACTTTGCTTAGTGAAAGTTTGGATTCTAGTAAGCAGGTGGCTAAGAAGAAGAAGAAGAAGCCGAAGAAGAAGAAGTCAGATAAGAGAGAGGCGAACCTTGCAACTTTTGAGCCTAAGAACCGTCCATCGATAAATCATCCAACCTTCCATGGAAAGTCAAATTCCCTTGCATGCTCTGCCAAGGTCACCACTTTCTTCAAGACTATCCTGGCATTCCCAAGGTACTTGAAGTATGGCCCGACGGCTGTCCACCGTTGCCTTTAGCTTCTGGAAGTCATGTTGCTGACACATCTTCGACTAGTGTTGATAAGACCCATTAGAAACAGGGTAAGATTACCAATTCCTGTAGGTTGTGTGAAGGAAATCATCGCATTCACCTTTGTCTATACATGGATGAAGCAAAGAGAGTGTTGGACAACCTTACTGTTCCTACACCTTGCCTTCTAGCTGGTTACTAGAAGATTTCTTCAAGTCCTCTGCTAGTTGATTCAACGATCAGTCAAGATTCATCTTTGGTCGATCCTGCTCCCCTGGAAATTCAAATTCAGGAATCTGTTCTCGACCAACCATTGGACGTGGAATTGGTTGAATTGATCCCACCTGTGGTTCATTAGGTCTTTTCTGTCGAGAGTGGCTCTCATACCCCTCATGTTCTTCTTTTTTCTTTAGATTCCTCGGACTTGGAGAAAGATTCTACCATCCCTATAGTTCAAGAAGCCACTCCTCCTGCTCCCATGATGGAGGCCCAGGAGCATGCTCCTCTTTCTCGGGTAACACCAGGGGATGACCATCTTAGTTCAATGGTACCCCCTCCAAGTAATTTGGTCACTTCCTTCAATTAGAGTCGATTTGCGGGATACCGTCTTCCTTCTTATGTGCCTTTTGAGATCATGGTACATATCTTCAATATGATCATACCTAGTATGATTATAGATGAAGGCGCGTCTGTTAGTATTATGTCTTCGACTACCTGGAAATATTTTGGTTCTCCACTGCTTGTGCCTATTATGCAGAATCTGTTAGCATTTAACAGAAGAACCAGTCAACCGTTAGGGATCCTTCTGAAGTTTCCTATTACTTTGGGAGGAAAAACTGTCTATCTAGACGTAATGGTGGTCCAAGGTCTCTTGGATTTTAATTTACTCCTAGGGCACGACTATACTTATGTCATGGGAGCACTTGTCTCTTCCCTCTTTCATGTGATTTTTTTTCCACATGAAGGTTGGATCGTGACCATTGATCAACTTTCATTATTTGGTCCTGACGTGACATCTGGTCCACCATTGTCGCTTCTGGGTCTTTATCTGCCGATTGTATATTCCCCGCCACAGGTTAATTATGTAGCTACCTGTCCCATGCCCACATTCAGTGATAGTGTCATTGCGCATTGTGAGCTGGGGGCATTGGGTCCTGATTTCCGAGATGTTGTTCTCCCATCCGGTGCGGAACTCTTGGAAGCCATGACTTCTTATTCAACATGATGAGGTCGTTGGAGCAGAGTTTTTTCTCTTGTGTCAAGCTCCATAAAAAATGAAATAAGGTCTACAGAGCAGAGTTTTTTCTCTTGTGTCAAGCTCCTTAAAAAATGAAACAAGGTGTGCGAAGCACAGTTCGTTTTCTTGTGTCACGATCTTTAAAAAATGAAACAAGCTCTTATGAGGATAGTTCATCTTCTATGTCAACCTAGTTAAAAAATTAATTAGGTCTTGAAGGTAGCTCTTTTAATGTGTCAAACTCGTTAAAACAATGAAACACGTTCCTATTCAGTTCGAGTCTTTGATAAGATCTCGTAAAATCCCAGTCAAGTATTTCTCTTGATCTCATAATTTGAACCTTCACTCCATCTGCCTTTCATATGGACTGAAGCTTGGGGGGCATGTACCTCGAATTGAGTCACCATGATGGGGGCATGCTTACTATTTCAAGCATAGTTTGTTTCCATTTCAAGCTTGTGTAAAAATGAAACCGGTTTCAAGCATAGTTTATCTTTGTTTCAAGCTTGTGTAAAAATGAAACCAACTTCAAGCAGAGTTTCTTGATTTCAAGCTTGTGTAAAAATGAAACCATTCCCATTTTACCTCTCATGATTGCCATTTCATCAACTTGTTTTTCAATATGAGCCTTGGTTCTCTCATTCCATCGTCCCCATCTGCTTGGCTGATCATACGCCTTCAATTGATTGTTTTACCCATTCCTGAGGAACATCTGCAATGAGTGGTCTTGTTAGCCAGCCTCTTGAACTTTACTTATTCTAAGCAGTTCCGCCATTACTGGAACCAGTTGCTACCCTTAATACCACTTGTTCCTCCAGGAGGAGTCATCTTTCAGCTCTTTTTCGACTCTCGAAAATTGAAAAGATTACCAAGATTGTTGTCTTTTTGAACTCATTAAATGGCTACGAAACGATATCTACCCAGTATACGTTTACCCCTTTTTCGAGTTGGGATAGATTATTTACGAAAAATGAATACCTTAGCCTATCATGACTAAGAGGTTCTTTCAGATATTTTTTTCTACCTTTTCGGATCTGTGAGACTACCAACGAAAAGGGACTGCTGGAGTTTTCTTTTCTGCCTTCTTTTCAAACTCTTTAAACATGAAAAGATGCCGATTTCTTCCTTTGTCAGACTCATTAAACCTTGATGACAACGGACTTCATCACCATAACGTTATTCAAGTTCCTCCTTCCTAGGGCTCGTAAAATGTACTAGGTTGGATTTGTCCAAAGGACAAACTTATATGACAAGCATATGGTATCCCCTCTTTAAGCTTGTTTTGAAAAATAATTGGGTAATTACGAAATGGTGGGGGGGAAATGGAACCAAGCTTTAGTTATGTTGGCATTATGTCGCTCTTTTGAACATGGCACTCATTCGCATTTGTGTCACAGTTGGCATATCCTTATTTCATTATTTTCTCCTTCATGGGTTTGGGTAATCTCTTTTGACCTCTCTTTTTATCCGCTCTTGCCACATCATCATGACCTCTTGCATCCTTTGATGTCAACATCGGCCAACCGTGTCGTGTTGTTGATATTTTCAAGAGAAGTTTTCCTCTCATAGCTGTCCACCTTCCTCCCGATCTCCGTTGGTCCCGATCCACTTTCATCATGTTTCTCTTTCTCATGTCAATGACGTGGGAATCATGATCACCTCCTTCACCTGTGTCACTTCCTGTCGACTTTAGCTCATTATCCAGGAATTTGATCTAGAGACTCCCTTCTGGTACCTTGGAGCCTGCACGCCTCAATGGCAGGTTTTTCGTATTCGACACAAGGTTCACATTATTAGCCTTTGATCGAGTGATTGTACAGATGTTCAACCTCAGATCACTTTTCACATTTTGTAGATTGTACCTTTTGTACCTTGAGGTCCATCTTCATTATTAGTGGTTTCTCTCACATTTGTTAACATCTTTCATCATTGGCTGGTAATCAGACGATTTTCCTGCATGTTCGACTTCAGTTCATACATTCGCATTCTCGAAATTGTACTTGTTCGGATCGAGGCGGAGCGCAAGATCCTGGGTTTTGTCTGATAAAATACAGGCTGTGGATTTTTTTGGTTCATTATGACTTATTACATGACTCTCTTGATTGGATGGCTGTGACCATACCTGAGTCTATTTATTGATCCTTCCTGCTGGATGGCTATGTCCATACCTCAGATCTCAGTTTTTCTATATTATATCATGGATGGTTGCGCCCATGCCACATGATTCATGTATCATAGAAATCAGTTGTATTTGTAATTGCAGGTCTTCTGAAAATAGTGTTTCGTTCAAACGCGTTCTCATAAATAATTTCACCCCTCCCTCTCTCTCAAACTTCATACTTTAGGGGGCATCTGTTACACAACATTTTGTCATTGTCCCTGTAATTCCCAAATAGCACATTGGAGGGTCGTTTTTGTGACCAATACACAGTGTCATGCTTTGAAATACCATCCTTGCATCCCTTTTGATGAAAAAAACATCCTTATTGTTGACATTTCCATAAGCAGAGCTGTGAAAATCCCTATTTTTGCCTTGGCGCGAGTAGCCCATTACATCCTCGCACCAACTAGGAAATTTAACACTGAGCCCACGCCACTTGGCACTCTGTGCCAGTTAGACACCCATGCTAAGTTGTTTATGGAATGTTTTTTAAAAATAAAGGTAGAGGTTCCATTCCAACCACCTCGGGGATGAGTCATTGGGAGTGGTTGAACTAAAACAACCATGGAATCCTTCCTTTAGTTAGTAGTTTCCACCTCCCTTAGAACTCTCCTAAACGATAGGACTCCCTCCCACCTTTGTAGGGATCCCAACCTCCTGTCTTCCCTCTATATAAGAAACTATCTCCTTCAGTAGAAGCTAGCTGAACACATTATAGAAAAATAGATAAACGACTGAATAGCTGAACTAAGAGAATTATGCTATAGCTAAGCTGCTAGAGGAGATAGCATAAGAAAGATTGTGTTGAGAGAGCTCGAGTAGATGACTTCTAAGAGAGCTTGAGTCTAAATTCCCTGAATGACAGTTGAGACTCATTTCATCTGAACCCCACTGGAGAAGATTGCGACGTCAAAGCATCGGTTGTACTCTTCCCTCTACTCATTAATATACATGACTACTGTTTGGTTCCACTATTGTGTTATGATGTTTATTTGATGCGATATGTTTAGCCCTCTTTGAATGGTTAATAGTTGTGAGTGAAACTATTCTATCATTTGTTGTTCCGCTTATTTGTCCTATGTGCAGGTATCTGAGTGGGACAGCGAATGGATCATGACTTGCCAAGGTAGGAGCGAGAGACCACTACTCTTTCTGCAACATCGACAATGTTGGATTCAAGGTAGGTCAATCTACCATGACTTTTGTTCATTCATTAACTAGGAAGCAATACTTTAGCGTGTCCTTTTGTTACTAGACCCACCCTAGGGGAAAAGGGATTATCTCTGTCCGCAGAGAGGATTTACCTTCATAACAAGGACATCATGCAAAACAGAGAAACAAATCCACAGAGGGATCTGAGTCAAGAGTTGGCATATGAAAAATGGTCAACATATTTTCAAAAACACAATGATGTGCCACAAATAACACCTTGTGCAACTATTGAAAGCCTCTGCCATTAAAACAAAAATACCTTTGTGTTGCATTCTCTTTCACCATCACAGCCATTATTAGGCTCAGAGAAAGGAATTCGACGTTATGTAAGCCATAGGCATGCGTTCAAACACCTTGTGAAGAACAAAATTGTTGAGAAAACACAGAAGAGGCTGTGAAGGAAACAAAGAAACTTAAGCCGAGAAAGAATAACATAAGAAATAGCAAAGGAGGCATGGAGAAATAAGAATAGGGTGCATTGATTTTAACGGAGATTAAAGGTCGAGATATCTATCCATTGTGTTGATCAAACACTCCAACAAACTGCAGAAATCTCGTGGAGAGAACAGGTAAGCATTGACTCTGGATTTTCCTCACTGATGAATGGATCTTAGGAATAAATAAAACTCGGATTATGTTTTTGAACAAGAGTTAAAAATCCAAGTTATAAGTTCAAATTTCTACCACCGTTTAGGCGAAATATGCCACATATTAAAACATGAAGATCCTGAGATGTCAAAGAGGTGTTTTAACATAAGTGATATTGTGAATACGTTGGAATACGAGGTTGAACTCAGAGAAATATCTGGGATTGTTCCAAAATAGGTAAAAATAAATTGAATTCCTCCACATACAACCACGGAATTGTCACATATTATAAAAACATATTTTTACATAGTGGGTGAATTTTGAAAAACGCAATGAGCCATTTGTTGTTGTTTTATACAAACAGTGAGCCTAAACTGTTTCATTTTGAATGCATAATGATAATTTGTCTCTGTAGACGAAGGATTAAGTATGAATTCGAAGAGAAGAAGGACATTGTGGGATGATTTTTATTTTATTTTTACACAATAAATTTCATCTTAGAGGCAGATAATTCTACACCAAAACAGAGGAGATTTAAAAAAAAAAAATTGATAGATTAGAGAATAGAAAATGAGAGATATAGTAATACAAAAATTTTTACAATGTTTTTATGATCTTTATATATAAAATTTTTGTGTTTTATTAGTTTTTGGAAGCAGTGGACTCATTTTTGTAGAAGAACAGAGGTTGAAGAAGATTAATTTCATTTATTTTTTAGGAGCATCAGAGAAGAGGTAAGCATTATCATCATGAATAAAATGAATGAATAAGTCAAAAAATATATATATGTGTGCATAATTTTTTTATTTAAGATGATAATGTTAACAGTGCAAGGATATATAAATTGGTTTTAAGATAAAATGGCTACCAGAGTAGAACCAAATGATTTCCAGATAGATCATTGGGAAAAGGAGACCATAGAAAAAACTATATCAGGCTGGACTAATATGCTTCCTCCAAACAATTAATGGGCATAATGAAAGTATCACCAAGGAGTTCATAAAAAATTATGCACAAGAACAAACCATGGTGGGGAACCTAGTTATTCTATTAAACCCAAAATTCATTTCTCAGGCTTTAGATCTTCCACTATCAGGAGAACAATATCATAAGGGCTTACAATTCAAAGATAAAGGGTGGAATTTATTTTTGGAAAAAAATAGGAAGGGGTCATTTGATAGGACAAAAGGCATCCCAAGGGAGTGGTTTAATGAGCCATGGGCAGAATTGGTGTTATTTATTCAAATATTTTTCACATTTGACATCAGGCACAGTGTAGTGCATATTTATCATATCATACTACTCCAGCATATAAAGGGAGAAGTAAGAGTAAATTTACCATACTTATTTTCCAAAAAATTGGTTAAAATGATAGAGAATGTGAGGAATGAAACTAAAAACAAGGAAGCACAAATCCACCACTAGGGAATTATCAAAATTCTTGTAGAATATCAAATGAAAACCAAGGGTGTAATGTGGAAAGAGTTTTTAGCTCAACATCATTTTGAGGAACAAATAATAGAGGATAATTTTAAACCAGTTCATGAGACAAGAAGCATAATGAACTCTCCTCTCTATCCTAGGAAAAGGTCCAAGAAGCAACATGATGCTATCATGGTTGAGAGAGAAACATCTTTTCTATATATTCCCAGGAGACATGGGAGAAAAAGTCCAGAAGAAACAAGTAGTAAAGAGAAATACCTTGAAGTACAAATTGTTGAAACACCTCCCAAAACAAAACAAGTTGATGAAATCACTGAGAGATTGCAAAAAGAATCCTATGAAAATACATTGGAGAGAGATTCATACTTTGACAACGTTGAAGTAGAAACCACCTCATTTTCCAAAGATACAAAAGAAGAAGAAAAGGAGATGCACCTTAAAAAAATAAAAGAGTTAACAGATCAATTGGAGGTGAGAATAATTCTAGAAAGGAATTTGAAGAAGGAAAACAAGATATATAAGAAAAATAATGCAAAATTGATCCAGGAAAATGAAAATTTGAATGAGAAAGTTGGAAAACTAGAAACAAATAATACCCTTCTTTCCAGGCAAGATTACAGGTGGCTTAATGAGAAAAACACATGGAAATACAAGTATGAGAGACAAAATGTCATGGATTCAATCTACAAGGGGGAAAAATATAAAGGGATTGATTGTATTCTACAAGGAGCACAAGAAGTGGCATCAGGATCAGGTATAGTGTCTACATCACAACTCGGAAGGTCGAAGAGAAGGAAGAAAGCATGAGGACATGCTTTCAAATTAGCAAGGGGGCGATGTTGGCCCTCATTCTTTAAATATCCAATTTTTCCTAATTAAATACACTTAATTTCCATGCTATCCATCCATATACCATCCATATACACCTTATTTTGACCAATTTATGCATATTCAAGTATATAAATTATGTTTTGCAATTTTAGATGTTTTTACAAAACATGGATTTTAAGTGCATTTTTGGACAAGAATAAAAATTCTTGTAATGGCTTCATTGAAGTCATACTTGCATGACACCTGGGCACGAGCTGAGGAAATATTTATAAATCTTGGGAAATAAGGATGGACATGTACATATTGGTGTGGTCAAACCAAGCTAAAACATGCCTGGCCAAAGCTCGTCAAACAGGACCTGTCATTCCGTAAATCCCTAGGAAATATGCCAAATTTAGTATATTATGGGATTTTCCAGATTTTGAGTGATTGGATGGATGAGATCAACCAAGATATATGGGATAAGGATATACATGGTTTTTAGAGACATTTTAGTCAAGTTTTTTTCATATTTTTCTATTTAATCCAACAACATTGAAGGCATGAACATGTAGAATTTGTATGATTTCACTTTTATATTTCTGAACTTTGTGAGATAGAAGAAAAAATTCTATATTCTTTCTGTTGTTCTATATGGTGAATTCTTGATTGATTTTCAGTAATTTAGAAGTACTTTAAGTGTGGGAGACAAGGGTGGAGGGCCCCCACACCAAGCTACGTGTAGTTTCTGGTTAATTTAGTTGAAATCTCATGAACTAGTTTTTCTTCATGTTTAAATTAGTTAATTAGATGTATGATGATATATTATGTTTTCTGATGAATATTAGTCTTAATTATAATCTTCATGTGAAGGTTCAAATCAGTGTTTAAGTTAAACTCTCGTTCTATCTGATCAAAGAATAGAAACTAGAATTCATCTTTCTTGCTTTTGTTTAAAAGTGATTATTTGAATTTCCATTTTTCATACAATGACATTAATGATGAATCAATTTGTTAGACTCCTATACCAATAGGTGTCATTTTTCATGATTGTCTTGATTGAATTATGGAATATGTTCAAACCTTCTTTCTTGAGCAAAGGTGTTCCATATTCTTGAAAAACCAAAAAATAAAAAAATTTAAAAAATGTAAAGAGGGTATACCCTAAAAGAAAGATCAAAGGGTAAAAAGAATAAAATGGTCAAAAAAGTGAAAGAAATGAACCCCAAGTAAAAATAGACCAAGGAAAGTGTGCAAATCCAAATGCCACTGCTATTTCATTTTTGTAATAAATCAATTGTGTGCGGCTTGTCAAACTTTTGCCACAATTTATGAATAAGTCAAACTGTTTAAACTTGGCTTAGTCATATTTCAATTTCATGTTATAGATTAGAGAATAAATATCTAGCCAAACGGTTTAATCTTGGCAGATAAGTAGCTAGGTAGAGTGAATAAAAGGTGCTCAACAGTTTAATCTGAGCCCTTGGATGTAATAAGGGTAGAAATAGATAGATTTATCATGTAAAAAAGAAAAAGATTGAAAAGGGTTTGCAAGTCTAAATGCACCCTAATAAAGAAGAGAAAATGGTAGTGTTAAGTAGATAGGGTAGGTAGATGGTGTTACAAAGTCTTATCTGATGAATGATGCTGCTACATGATTTTGATCCTTTACTTTCATCACAAATACTAAGGCAGGAAATACACTGGAAAATCACAGCAAGCAAAGTCAAATTCATTAACCTCCCTCACCATTTTTTCCCCTCAAGAGTTTTACTAATTTCCCCAAAAGTACTAAGGTAATTTGAGATCAAAGGGGCTCAAGGCATTTCCTTGACTTCTGGAGGGACCGGACCCTCGGCCTAATGATCAAAAAGACCTAAGTGTTTGAGATAATTCATCATTATAATTATTCACCTTCAATTCGTTCCTAAGTAAAATCCTATTTTACTTAGGAAACTGATGCAACATTCCATAAAAATTCCTCAAAATAACTTGTTATTCTAAGTTTAAGTGTTGAAGATAAAAAGTTGCCATTTACTTCATAAGTTATCACTTTCTTAGATGTACAAAGATGTTTTGATTTTCCTTGTCCTTTACCATATTAACATTTAATTCTACTATATTAAATCCCTAGTGAAATCCCTTTTCCTAAGTATATAACTCCCTTTTCTATAAATATCCCCAAAACCCATTTGTTATAATGTTTACCAAAGTATATATTCCCGCACATTAAAAATAAACACCCCGCTTTATAAGCCCTTTGGTTAAAACTATAGCATTATGCATAAATCCCGCCCCTATGGTGAATTAATTGTATTAATTCATTCATCATATAATTAAAAATATATATAAAAAACTTTAGACATACAATACGTATGTTTAATACCAAAACATATCAATAAAACTTTGCGAAAGTCTTGCGCCACCGTGGTCCGTCCACGTGGCATTCCACCTAGCCAACTCCGCCGCAACCCCTTTCTTTTGCATACGGGATTAATTAAGTCGCCTGGACTAATTAATAACTATTTCTGCCAGTTAAAAAGCCCCCGGAGCGATTAAAAACATTTAAAAGTGTTTAAAGGTACGACGGGGCCCACATGAAATCTCCGCCCATCTTCCCATCGCCCCAGCCGTTGGATCAGCCTCCCATAGATCAACGGCCAGCGTTGATCCTGCTGCCCATCCCGTGTAAGTTTTTTAACCCGCGGGGGATGGGTGGTTTTGAATAGTCAAACCATCCACGTGGCAAGAAACCTGTGGAATCGCTGCCCCTCCGATAAAAACCATCCTCGACCAAAAGCGGTGTGGGAATACCACTTACCGCTTACCGCTTACTGCCGGCTTACGTCACCCCGTACGTCGATGACGTCATCACCTCGAAAAAATAAAAATACTTTTAACTTGCGAATAAAGCCATTTTTCGTGTTTTTTCAGTTATTTTCATTATTCTGAAAACGACAGAGCTCCCGCTGCGATTTTCAAAATTCCACTGTAATTGATCATTTCGCCCCAAAATTCTGCTGTGCCCGTGTTGAAGAACAGTCCCGCCATTACCTGTTACCTGTTAAAGATCCAGTTTCCGTCTAAAAGCAGGTATTTATCCTTTACGCCCCGACTGCAAGTAAAACTCAGTTTCCTTTGTTTTTTTCGCTGAAAAAGTGGTTAAAAATCATCACTGAGTCCTCCCTGGAGATTTTAAACCTATGAAATTGCTCCCCGAACCTGCAAATTGTTCCAATTTCCTTCATTTCAAGAATCCCGCCCGGCCCGTGAAGAAAACCAAAAACCTCCATTTTGAATCCACAAGAACCAAAATGGAGGCCCCGACAACTCTTAATATCACTCCATTGAATGCTCCTCACCGTGAATTAGACTATTTACCTCTGATAGATGAAGATTTCCAAATTAAAGACCTGCATTTTGATGAAAGCCCCCTATTGAGCTATTGTCGCTGCAGAGACGAATACTCAAAGGGGCAAGATCTTATAGGGTTGTGGGAATCCAATTTCCCGAGATATCTCATCCCCTCAGTCCTTATTTTCCCAGAAATTATCCACTGCTATCATGCCAATTATGATCCAAATCAGAAAGCAATTTTATCCCCAAGTCAAAGCGTATCAAAATCAAAGAGTATCAGTGGATAAAGTGTATCAGGTAAAAGTCAGAGTGAAAAGTCAAAACAAAGTTACAGAGCAGTCAAAGGTAAACAGTAAAAATGAAGTTACAGAGCAGTCAAAGGTAAACAGTAAAAATGAAGTTACAGAGGCAGTAAAATGGTAAAAATAAATGAAATTACTTTCACCAAAATTGAAGTTTGTCTAAAGTGAAAGTAAAACAGTCAAAAGAGCAAGAAAGTAAAAAGATGAAAAAACATAACAAGAAGGCACATTTTTGCAGAAATTACATGTTTTAGTCATTATTTTGCAGAAAATATTGTGACCAATACAAGAGGAATTTTGCAAAACTGAAGGAGGTTTATGTTCTTAAGAGTACCATCTACAAAAACCTCTCTCACTTTCCTAACAGCTATTATGGTTTTGGAAATATTAAACAATGTTGAAAAGCCCTTTTTGCAGAAAATTACAGTCAAGTCATCATTTTTCAGAGAATATTATGGCCAATTAGAAATACATTTCACAAAAATGAAGGAGATTTTTGTTCCTAAGAGACCCATCTACAAAAACCTATCTCAGTTTTTGCACAGTGGTTTTATAATGAGAGATACATGCGCATCTTTACAGGCCATTTTTCAGACTCTGTAAAACTCTGTTTTACGCATATTTTTTACAGAGAATATTATGCACAGCTGGAGAGGAATTTTGGGAAAATGAAAGAGGTTTATCTCACCAACATATTAATCCAGAATAACCTCTTTCACTTTTTACATATCTATTACGGATTGAGAAATACGAAGATATCATTGGACCCTAAGTTTGCAGAATTGTTGGAGCAGATTGCACAAAGAAAGGAAGCAGTTAGTGACTTGGATGCCTCATCATCAACTAAGATTTGGATCAAATTCGAATTCTCCTCTTTGTCATCACCTATCCATCAAAAATAGTGCCAAATAGTTTGAGTGTCCTTTACTTTAATTCTATTTATGTAAATAGTTGGAGAGATTTGTGAACCAATTTTGATATTTGTTTCAAGATATTTTAGTTTAGAATTTGTATAAATACTCCACTCTTGGAAGCATTTGTGGTGGATTCTATTACTCTACTGTAACATTGAGGTTTTCGGAATAAAAAGCTTTTGGAAAAATTTACTTGTGGCTTACTGGATGACGTTTTGAAGCACTGGACTTGTTGCAGGATTCATGTGTTGGACTTCAGTTCAATAAGTTTTCCAACCCTTGTGTTTAAATTTTATATTAGTTTATGCTACCATCATATCCGTTTCTGAATAGTTTACATAAAAGATTGAAACATAATTTGCTTAATTGTACTCTGTTTTCAAATGTGATTATTCTTGATGTTTTCTTCTGGATTAGTTATAAGCATGAATTCTTAATTGCTCATGTTTTGTTGATTTAAACATTGTTGATTACTGTAACAAAGAATCCTTCATTGCTCTTTGCTTGTAGTCATTTCTCTTCTTTCTCTTGAATATGGTGAAAGATTCTTAGCTGCCTTTCATCCCTTCAAGACCATCCATCCACTTTAAATTTAAAGGATTGTTCTCTGTCTAGCTATCTTGCCATGTAATACCATCTTGTGTTTAGAATAGAAATCCAGTAAAGCCATCCTTAGACTCCATAGCCCAATGGACTGAAAGCCCTCAACCTTGCCCTTAGTTTGTGGATTCCACCATTTTCCCAAAACAAACTTTGCATCTATAACTAGCCTAAAATCATTCAAAAAACAAAGATAAATCATAAAGAGAGAGCCCTCTCTGGATGCAGATTGGCTAGATTCTGCATCTAAAAGATTGGTTTGTGGTTACCTCGGGTATACTTTCCTCTTACACAACTTCTAGGAAAACCTGAGTGATAACACAATTTATAAATAAGGAAAGAAAGGTCCTCCTTAGTTAGAAGACTCTTCTATTTTTCTTTTATGCATCTTAAGCCATTGTTCATTAGTGATTTTTTATTTATGTTCATGAAGTAGTATTGTAGAGAAGGTCAGCCTAGTTCTCCCAAGTTAGGAGCTTCTTCTTCTGCTTATTACATATTGAATTAGAAATTATTTAGTTAAGTTTTATATTTGTAATATGCATTTCCTTTAAATTAAATAATTCATCTTCTAAAATTGACTGTAGTTGAAATCGATATATTTGGACATGCTTCTAGGTTTTACAAACACGGATTGATAATAAAATACTTGTGTTAGTTTACCTAGTGAACAAACCCAACAAACACTATGATGTATAATATTTCGTCGTTCCCTGTATGGAAAATGTTGAGGTAATTTTCCTATAGCAATATAGTTAGCAATATAGACATACCACAGAGTATGAGTAGAAATTGCAAAAATATGTTCATCTGGAAAACTATCTTCTATAGGTGTACCTTCATCACTAGTGTCCAACCTAGATATGAAGTTAACAATTCCATTATATTTTCCCAGTTTATCTATAATGGTGATATAAAATTCTTGTAGTAGCAATAACCATCTTGTAATATGACCAGGGGTTATGGGTTTATTCATCAAGTACCTAATTGTTGCATGATCAGTGTGCGCAAAAGTGGGATATCTTGTAATGTAATGCGATAATTTATTAATAGCATAAATAACAACCAAAAACGCTTTTTTAGTTACTGTATAGTTTAATTTATGATGAGTCAAATTATTGCTAACATAATAGATTTCATATGGCCTCTTGTCCTCCTGTTGTCCCAAAATTGCCCAACTGTTGTATGAGAAGCATGAGTATGGATATGAAAGTTTCCAGTGAGGACCACATAATACTGGAGCTTCGTAGACTAGTTCCTTGATTTTCACAAAGGTTGTTTCACATTCATCTGTCCACACAAACTCTACATCTTTAGTCAACAAGTTAAAAAGTGGTAATGTTATTTTAGAAAAAATTTCTATAAAGTGTCTGTAATAGATAGTGTAAACAATAAAACTACTTACTTGTGTCAGTGTCTTAGGTATAGGAAAATGTAGTATTACCTCTACCTTGGTAGGATAAACTCAAATTCCAGCAGCTGAAAGAAAGTGTCCTAGGACTACTCCTTCCTCCATCATCATATAACATCTTAGTGTATTTAAGGAAACATGTGTTTGTTTACATATTTTAAGTAATTTCTCTAAGTTTTCCAATCCATTGTCAAAATAATTCGTGAATTGCAAATAAGAGGAGCCCTTATTATATTCAACAATCTGTTATTTATAATATTTAAAAAAGATTTCCTCAATAGAAATTTGTTGAAGAGTGGTTCTGTTGAATCAATTTTCATTGGTTCAAAATAATATTCTTCAATTTCCAGAGCCTTCTCATTGATTGAGATCTTATTCTTCTCATATTTTCAAATTGTTTCTCTGCAAAAACAAATCAATAATTTAATTAAAATCAAAATTGAAATCAAAATGCTAAATCTGGAATTAAAACAAATCCAATAAAAATTTAATTACAAAAAAGAAATAAAAAAATATGAGCTTTCTACTGATGCTTGTGAGGATTTAATTAGTCAAGGATATCATTGACGAATGGGTCTGCACTTAGATGAAGCTGTGGGAAAATGAAAATGCAAAAAATAAAACTTAGAAAATTAGTTTTGTTTAAAAAATCGGAGCTTGATATTATGCTTAATTTTATACCCAATGAATGATGAAATCTAGAAATGAAACCACTTCAAAAAATTTCTCCATAACTTTATCTATCTAACGAGATGTATTGTGCCTCATTTTTCCAAGTAAAACTCAATCTATAAGCCTCCAAAGTTAACGAGTTAAAACTGCTAGAATTTTAGAATTTTTGTTGCTTGGGATAAAAACCAGAATTTTTTAATTAAATTTAATCCTAAATTAGACTATAATTATTATTTATTTAATGCTAATATAATTATAATTATTTTATTAATCTTGATTTATTACACAAAAATTAATTAAAAAAAATGATTGAAAGGTTATTTAAAATATAAATATATTACGTTAATATTATAATTTAATTATATTGAAATTATAATAAAATATTATAATTATAATATAATAATTATAATAAAAATATAATATTTGTTATATTTTAAAAAATTGATTTTTTAAAAACAAAACCATATACATGAGTTGTTATGGAGGAGGGAGGAGTATTAACGAAGTTATAAGGAGTGGAGGGTTATGGAGGTATAAGGAAAGTCAACGGAGGGATAAGGTGAAATGAGGGTGAGGTAAGGGAGATGAGTCAGGAGGTATAATGAGGTAAACCAAAACCTTATTTTAAAAAATTTAACCCCTCGCATAAAACCAAATCGCTCATCGCAATTTTTAAAGGGACGTGTTTGAGATGCTTGAAACAATTTGAAATATGCGATATCGCAATAGCAAAAAAAAATTATCGCATTTTTTGGAAGGAAGGATGTGATAAGTAATGGGGTTCACATGTTATTAACAATCTCACAAATTGGAATATAGCCATTTTGTGATTTTGAGATTCTAGGCTTGGCAATTTATTTTAAAATGATAAATTGGAGTAAATTACCAAGATCTAGAAGCATTTTTTTATCTGTTGTACAGTTTAGCTTGGTCATTTTGTAGGACTTTTAGTGAAAAATGAAAGAATTAGTAAAAATTAACTAAGATTTAATATTGACAATGAATGACTATTATAACTACAAAAATTGAGATATCATACACTTTATACATTTTTTTAACTGTGGCGAGAAAATGATCAAACTTCAAAGGAGTGCCATTTACAAAACAGTTGACCAAATTAGGAGAAAAAACTATTGATGGAAATTTTGCTAAAAATCAAATTCAATGAAATGACCAAAATGGAAATCCGAAAAAAATGAAAAATGATAAAATTTTAGGACAATTAACTTAATGAAAATCATAAAAGGTGCTTAGCCAAAAATTAACAAAAAGGGTCCCCATTATTGAAGTAAATAATTCAAAAATGGGGGGTGTTGGGTTTTCCCTACAACAATGGTTATGCACGGGAGAAGGACCAATTTTCTCTGATTAAATATAATGAAGTTTAATCAACCCAAAGGTTAAAAATAATGGAAATCATGAAATCGTCCCACAGTAAAACATTTGCATAGGTCCCACATAAATAGATTAGGTAATGTGAGTTTGTGAAGATAAGTACATAAAACAGACTTGAGTAAAAGTGATGAATCCAAATTTGGTAAAATTTGTTTTAAAACTACCTCATATGAAAAATAGAAGAAGGTAGAGATCAGAGTTTTTGATAACGCATATATCCATTTTATAATTGGTCTCTGACATTTCTTCACTGCGAGTGAGCCTGAACAGTACCCCAACGAAGTTGTCTTTTATGCCATATAAGCCTAGTCCTGCTGCCAATGAGCATCCATAGGCCCAACGGGTTGACTTGTATTTCCCATGCTTCCTCTTTCAATCACTCTTTTGACAAGCACATTTGCAAGCTTTCAGTTTTTGATGTATTTGAGTGAAAGAGGTGGGATGGTAATAGAGATTTATGTTTGATGGAGATTGTTGTAGTGGATTAGTCGCACGGGTGTACAAAATCACACCATCTTAAAGAGTGTGGTCTACTCTTTAAACTATTGGTAACAGGCATAAAGTGCAGGAGCTCAAAAGAATAACATTTAATGAAGCACAGTATGCTAAAGTATGTTTTGGTTAAACTAAAACTAAAACACAAATATACAGAAGCTATAAAGAGATTCAAAACAATAATAATGAAAATTATGGCTCGATGGCCTCTTCTTATTAAACGTTTTAAATGGAGAAGAAATTTTACCCACTTGCCAAAGGGCCCCTAGGCAATAGCTCTAGGTCCCGATGCAAGGATGTTGCCTTCCAAGCTCTGCCTCTAATGTAGTCTCCCTCTCTCTCTCTCTGAGATGTGGTGGACTAAGATGTTGGGTGGCCAACTATCGATTCCTCTTTAGCTCCAGCTTCGGGTCACACACTGTTGGTGTTGCTTGGGAAACTTTGGCCATAATAACATTGTGATCACCGTTTCTTCATCTCTTGGTGACTTTATATAGGTGAGTTTCAAATCCTCCTTCCCTCCCTTGGTACATGATGGATAGTGACCCAAGGGAGAGGTATGATTCCATTATGTGCTCAAATTTTATTTTGTATGCTCACATAGTGTCTAAGGAGGTGCTGGTGGCTGTCCTTAGGTGACTTTCACACAAGGAGTAACTGTCCTTTTCTTGGCATGGTTCTAGAAAGTGACTTTTTTCCATTTCTAGGAATTCTCACTTATCGAAAAAAAAGGCATGTAGAAAGCACTCTTCTCAAAGGATAAAGTGCACAATTAAGCATTAATGACTAGTTCAAATCTGATTTTCTCAAAACCTTAGAGATTTTAAATACTTCTTGATTCCATAATGTGTTCATGCCCTATAAATCCTTAGGCTTGACATTAATTGATGTCATTTTCTACTATACTATTTTCTAGTGTTAACATTTTCCCCCTAATGTGTGAGGTCTAGGAAGAACTGTATAGCCGAAATACATTATAGTTTCTTTTCTGTATCGTACGCAGAGAGAGAGGCCTGTGTGAATTTGGGAATTGAAAAAACCTTGCACTATTTCCGAGATAACCATGGCCTAAGGGACCCCCTAAAAGCAGACAAAATATACAACATATTTACAAAATTTCAACGAGGCAGGCATGTCCCATGCTCGTGATGTTGTGGCTAGTTAAACCAAATTGACAGATACATGTGTTGTTTGTGCCACTACTGTGGTAGTGATGCTGGTGGTTGTTGATGACTACTGTTGACGCCCTCAGGGGAATTTTTCTTTGACGATAGGTGGAATGTGGTACCCATGTGCGTAAACTGCATATGTACTGGTTAGGACCTTCCTGTGTAAGCATTGTTGTCAGAGACACTTATGGAGTCATGGGTCTTCGGCGGATATGATCAAAGTGCAATGGTTGTAAGGTACGATACCATCGTGACATGAAAGATTTTGTTGTAGTCAAATTTCTATAGGATCGATGACATATATGGACAATGATGTCTCCCACAGTGCCACTCGAGGATACCCCTTTGCATGGGGAGGGGTAATCCAAGGTACCACTTCCTTTTTGGAAAAGAGGTGTCGAGGTCGACAAAAAGGAAGCCTTAATCGAACCATGGGTCACCGACCTGAGGGGTCGAGAACCTAAGTGTGATGGGTTTAACATAGGCATGTTGGTGAGAGGTGACTGAAAACAGATGACGGGGATTCAGTGGCCCGAGGTCCAAGTATACTTCAACAACTTGGCAACAGTCATAGTTATTTTTGAAGGGAAAATCCCTAGAGTCGGTAGGACTTCCAGGGAGGGTGTGAACCGGCTATGAATGTTGGGATGGTGCATGCATGGGGGTGAAATACCAAGGGGAATGAGGGACTTCTGCCATGGGAGAAAAGGTGAAATATGAGGGAGAAGTGGAGAAGGGCATCGTTTGCAGTCTTTGTACACTTACCAAAAGAATAAAATAATGAGGTTTGGTTTGTACAAAATAGAGAGACGGGTACCCAAAAACATGAAAAGGGGGTCGCTCACTGTAGGTGTGAGGACGGTGTTTTTCTGGGGGTAAGGGTCCCATTGGTTGGTCTCATGTGCGGGGTTGATGAAGCAGAAAATGTCGCAGATGGGATTATGTTGATGGAGGTATGGTGGGCCAAATGCGATGCGTGGAGGTGCGCTTTCAATAAACTTATACAACTTGGTCATCTGGGAAGGGGGTTTTGAGTTTGAAGGGTAAACTTGACCTTATGCATGATAGATGGATGGGCATGAGGTGCTTCTCGGACTAAAATGGTATGGTCATGGCGTCACTTGTGCAGTGATATATGGTCTACTTTGGGTGACGAGCGCCATGGAGGGGAGGCTCTACCGACCAACATGGACGTTAATCATGTGCAGGGTGAGGTGATGATAAACGCGGTCGGGTATGAGGACCATATGGTTTATTTCTGATGGAGAAATGATGTCAGGATATACAAAGTTTTGTGGGACTCTATCATGCTGGGGGTAAAATGTTACCTACTCTGGAACTTTCAGTGGACGGTGTTGTGAATGGTTTGCGGGTTCTTCCTTCAAAAATAGCTACCTCAACTGAAAGCATCTTCTTTTCATCAAATATTATTGAAAAACATGAACTTTAGAAATAAAGATGGAGGGTGCAAACCTGTCAGCGCTGAAAAATTATTTTTTCTGGAAATTGAATGTGTGGCATCGCTTTCGTTTGTCATGGCATACTGATGATGGTGTAACTTACGGTTTGCAGAATGGACCTTCTGATCTCCTGTTATGGACCTCTGAAGTTCTAGAAAAGGGCGATAAATATGGGATTATGGCCCTAATCCTATTCAATTGTACTTGTTGAGTTTTGGGAGATTAGAGGTGATTGCAGAGACTTTCTTGTCGTTGCGGTCAGCCTGTGTACCAGGGATTAGAGATATTATGCCGAGGTAACTTTCATGACGTCCTGCATTTCAATTTTTCAGTGTGATAGTGCTGGGGGCTGTACAAATTGGGTTTGTACGGCCTCAAAGGGAATTTTTTCCCTAGATTGCGAGGGTGATCTAGGCAAAGAGGCGAACTCCTTGCGGGAATTTTTGAGGGACAGGCATGCAAGGGCGCACTGTTCCCTCCTTTTTGTGCGCAAGGGTGCGCCTATGAAGAAAACAGGCGTGCGAAGGCGCTCATGTCTCTTAGATAGGGTGACAGAAAAACTTGGGTTTTTTGTCTGTTTTGATGTTTTTCTCTGTACTAATGGGTGCATGTGTTTCTTGGTAGGTTGGTTTGGAGAGAGCGAGATTGGCTTGAGATTTGGACCAATCTAGCTGCTGATGCTGGGGCGCGTCATCAGTTGGCCGCATAGGGCATTCTAAAGTTTGCTGAGAACGAGTTACTTTGGTCTGAGGGCCAACTGTTACGTTATATTATACAGCATTGGCGCAAGAGGCACAATATGTTCGTACTAAGGGGGATGAACTTGATTATCTGTTCGGAGATGGATATATACTTCGTGACCGGGTTACTACCTTACGGTGAGGCTCTGTGGTATCCACTCCATGCTGGGAGAGTGAATCTATATAGATTCCATAGGCGACATTGTAGTGGTGAACCTCTTACTGAGGGGTGCATCAATATAGCATCAGTGACAGATGTGGCTGAGCAGTGTGCTTTGGCTATTATTGTGTGACTAGCAGGGTCGTTTTCTCCACATCGGGCATTGGGCCTGCAGGTGGGATTTTTATGCCGCTTGAGGGGCGGGCATTTTTTTGATTTCGCCTGCTTTTGTTTTGATGGTATGGTGTCACAACTGAATAGGGCCCAACATGGATCCAAGTCATTTGCGTAAGCTAGCATCTTGTGTAGCATTATGTATTAGAGGGTGGTGCTACTGAGGCCCGTTG
Organism: Pinus albicaulis; assembly: GCA_034641835.2. Taxonomy (NCBI): domain Eukaryota; kingdom Viridiplantae; phylum Streptophyta; class Pinopsida; order Pinales; family Pinaceae; genus Pinus; species Pinus albicaulis. The sequence goes on along the minus strand of CM076580.1, from coordinate 405,525,773 downwards.
TGGCGGTGCTTATTGGGGAACCGCGGGAGCCACGCATGAGGAGGTGGGCTCCAGTGATGCCGCACGGTGGTCGTGGCATGGTGGGTTGTTATTGGAATGGCATGATAGAGGAATGGTTTGAGGCCAACTCGTAGATGTTCTTGCCATACCCGTATGTGGGGATGGAATTTCAGGGTGATCCAGATATCGGTCTCCCTTTTGGTTATGTTTGGGGTCTTGCAGGTGCATGCTATATTTTTCTGCATTTGTTGGAGTTTTTATGTACTTGTGTGTTTTTTTATTGACACTAAAATTATTTTGGTTAATCTTGCAGATTTTGGCGAGGTAGGTCACCCAGTGGCCCATTTGGTGGGTCATGATCCTCCGTTACGACCTCGTGGTGGTCAGGGGAGGTGACGCAGGTGGGTTGGGTGGTGGTGCCAGTGGACCTGGCAGGGATGGTGATGGCCCTTCTAGTGAGGGCAGTATCTAACCTGCAGTTGAGGTTGCGGATGAACGAGCTCGTGTAGATGTGGTTGAGGCATGCATTGCAGTATTTAGGGCTCAGGTGGCCTCTCTAGAGGACTTCCGGGGTCGAGTGGACTACCTGACCCAGGGGATGCCTTCTCGAGGTTTCATGGATGAATTAGAGGAGGTTTTTCTAGAGACAGTGATGGCCCGTGAGAGGGATTATCGGCACACTCTATGACGGGTAGCTATTGCAGTCGCGACAGCAGTTCTGGTGGTGGCACCAGGCAGTGGTGGGTCCAGGTGCTCCTCTTGAGGGGGCACCCCCCTAGAGTAGTTTTTTACACATGAAAAGCACCCATTATGAGGATGCTTCCCTTATTTTTAAATATCTTTGTATCTTCGGGTTCGCCAGTGGGCCAGCGATACTACTTTTTGTACTCAGATACACATATTTTTTGATGTATATATGAGAGATATTTTTGTGGCTCTACATGGTGTGCTATCTGTTTCGGTTTTTATATTTTGTGTTATGCTAATGGATGTCTATGTTTTCGGTTTTTTATGTATGATGGTTTATTCATGATGCATTCTAGTCTAGGACATTGTTAGCTATGTGATCAACTGCTTGGTTTTGATTCCTTGATACATGTGAAAATGTAATGTAATCAAATTGTCTGCTTAATCTTTTGGCATGCAAATATTTTCTAAATAGGTATACGTCTCTAGCCTCAAATTTTTGGTTTAACTATGATACTACTAACTGGGAATCGAGGTAGACATGCATATGGTGGATGCCTTGATGGAGGGCCTTGCACATAAGTCTGATGATGGCATCATATTCTGTCTGATTGTTTGTTGCTGATCCGATGCACACGCCGTTTGAAGAAAGTGGTGATCGGCCAGGGTGGTAGATGACCTAGGTAGCTGCAGCTAAGTTTTGAGATCATCACGATGCTCCATCAACAAATCTGAAATGGGGTTCAAGTTGGTGATCCATGGTGGCACTTTGAGCGCATTTTTTACACGTCTTTGGGTCAAAAATATTTTGGTGTTGGGGTTTTTGTGTACTCTAACTCTATGGGACAAGGGTTGCTGGGGCCCTTATGGGTAGAACTTCTTGAGGTAAAGGCCACTGATGGGGTTATGGAGGTAGGTCCCATCTAGTTCCGTCAAGATGTATACCCCCTGTCAGACGTATGTTTGATGATATAGGGTCCTTTCCATAAGGTTTCAAATTTTCCTGGCCCTAAGGCCTTTTTTGCGACAGCGTAGCGAAGGACTAACTCTCCCTCGGTAAATGAGCGAGAGGTGATGTGGTGGTCGAATGATGCTTTCACCCTTTTCTTATGGGCCTCATTGTGTTGTAGTGATTGTAGTTGACTTTCGTCGACTAGTTGTATTTTTACTAGGCGTTGTTCTAGAGGCTGGGATATCACGAAAATAAATACAAAAGTGTAAGGTACCTTAGTCTTTTGCGACAGGAATAAAGTGGAAATCCTGGGATGAGGGGGTGGTTGGAATCTTGTCTTGGGCATGCGATGATACAAGTCGTATGTGGTGAATTTTGTCACTGGCATGCGGCAGGGCCGGAAGGATCTTGGTAATGGAGTCCCGTTTGAGAATAAAGTCTGGTCTCCCACCAAGATAGTAAATTTCCGGTAGGTGGAATTTATTCTTATCGCAGAGTTGCCTAAATGATTTTAGCAGCGGGAATACTTCTGGTGCGTGATCTTGACCAGTGCAAATGGTGCATGGTATCACAGTGCTAACAGAGTAGATAGTGTGAGATTCTACACTACTCGTTGTCCCTGATGTGGATGCTTGGAAAGGGTCGATCGTAGAAGAGGTCGTCTTCTGCTTTCATTTCTGCATCATTGGTTTGGACTTGTCTTCCTCTTTAGTGGATGATAGACTTAACATTGCTTGAGCCACTCTTAGCTTGGGGAGATGCGCACACTTAAACGTATGATGAAAGTGTGAGAAAATTCGGCAATAAGTGTGTGTGACCTTCTCTTGATTGGAGATAATTTTTGAGGGAGAGACGAGACTATGCGGAGACTGTTTGCAAGGGGCTTGAGTTCTCTGCATTGGATGACTCGGTGATCATTCAGCTCATATAGGCCGCATGTTATCCTAGGATTTTCCTGGGGTACGCGTGGTTGGTGTGCGGTCTTATCAGGCTTGACACACCATTTCGGTGGTGGGGACGTTGAGCCGACGATGTATCTTTTATGCCATTCCCAAAGATCATCCTGTCTCTTTTCTACGGCATTAATCATGTCGATAGTGGGATGGATCTGCGAGGCATAAGTAAAATTTCACTCGTAATAATTACCCTAACATATCAGGCAAAATATTCTTGATATGGGGGTCCCATCGTGCTTGTTCTGAGGCTAGGTGGGGAACCAACATCGTAATGCTGCTAAGTCAGGGTAATGGACGACTATATGGTTTGTCTTTTTGCATAACGTACACGCTGGTTGTTGCTGCGAGGTGTCATTGGGGGTAACTATGGGTTCCCTGCTAGGCCGTTATTAGGCTGACAAGAACATGATGGACCTGCTCATCTCCTCTGCTTGGGTTATGGAGCTGCCTGTGGACTCGACATCCATATCGTCTTCTTGGGAAAGATGAATTATGGTTGCGCGAAGGCTAGCAAGGGCTAGCTGGAAGCGAGATATGTAGTGAAAATCCTCCAAAAGGTGATCGTCGGTGCATAACGAGCATGTGAATTGAACTGCTCATAGCCCCACGTAGTAAACCCTTTCAATTGGATACCATCTGTGAATGAGCTCCAATGTGGCGCACTCTTTGATGTAGTGGCCATGCTCATCGCATAACGTACAACATATAATGGGCATTACTGGGGGTCGTTCTACAAATATATGCTCCTCTTGTAAGTATAGGATGGTACACGGCTTGTCATTGATAGACTGGAGGGAGGGATCCTCTTGATAGGATCACTTGATTGTGTGTAAGGCATCCCTATATCATGGAATTTATAGACAATGGTGGGTATAGTACCCATAGGTGTCATAGAGAGTGCATGCGTGATTGTTACGCAATGGTTTTCCTTTACTTTTTGCGGCATGTTCCTTTTTACGAGAACGCGACGTTGAGATGTCTGCTTCGGAGCCTAGGAGTGGTTTTAACTCGTCCAAATCTGGGAATATGTGGGTAGGGTGGCCTATGATATCACATATAGAGCATACTGGTGAATCCCTTTGCATTGTGGGCGTTACCGTTTTCTTTCCTCTATTTGCGATTTTCTGGGACGTGATAACTGGTTTCGCAATGGAAAATTCCTTTGCGGGGGTGGTCTCGACCATTTCTTGAGTGGGTGGGGGCTCCTCTGGACTAAGGGGCTTTAACCCTGCGGCAGTAATGTGGGTGGCACCTATTCCTATGGGGGGAATGAGGTACCAAAATGGAAATTCCAATGATATGTTGGGCAATACCAGCGTTGCTAAAACTTGTTGGGAGATGAAGCTAGGAGGTGGATAGAGGAAAGGGGTCTGGGAGGTGGCATAGGCTAGAGAGGCTATCGTGGCTGATGCATCGGTGTCATTACTGCTTGAGTCTCTATCTGGACATCATGCATACCAGGGCCCCTGTGGCATCGGGCGATACCTAAGGGATAATGGTAGGATCTCCTAGGAATGACCCAAGGATGGACGATGATTTGAATTGGCCAGGGACGTATTCTTTGTACTATGAAAGACCATCCACGACTATATATATGTAAGGTAGAATTACATCCGTGTTGGTTAGGGGATGCTTTTCACTGTGCGTCAGCTGGTCTACTGTAATGATTCAATCCTCATGGGGGAACATCATGATACGGAAGACAGAGGATGTTATGGCAGACATGGCGTACATGTAACTCCACCCGAGGAGTATGTTGTATTCCAAGTGAGCGTCCAAGACTTCATGTCTATGTGGACCATCTTTCCAGATAAGTAAACTGGTACATTTTGGTAGAGGTCGACGGGAGTTGAGGGACAACCATCGTACGCTCTGAGCGTGATGACAGAAGGTTTGAGTTCGAGGGACCCTAACTTCTGCCAAACATTTTTTGACATGATGCATGGGGATGCACCCTCGTCTGTGACACATTGGTGAATAGTGATATTATGTATCGATACTAGTATCTGGAAGGTGACCATGGAAGGGCGCCTAGGGGTGGCTTCGTCTAATTCAAAAGGCATCATGCACGTATCAGCGGGGTCGATAGCGCCTAACACGGAAAGTAGGGCTTTCCGTTGCTTGGGGCACAACTGCAGTACTTCTAATGTGGACACAACAGTGGGTGACTGAGCTAAATCATCCATGATGCTATAATTATGGGCCGCTTTGGAGTAGTTTCCTGCTCACATATTAGGCCCTTTTACCATGTTTTCACAATAGTTGCGTAGGAATATTTGGAATGGTTAAAGGTGCAGTCTTTGCGCTAGTACTAGCCCCTAATGCATTGGTGTCTGGTGGGGTGTCGTAGGTATGATTCTGAGTCTGGAAAACATTTCTTCTCTCATCATATAGATATCATGGTTGTGCTTCCTAGAATCGTCTAGGTTTTGCTGTCGAGTGCTAACCGTCCCTTGATGGGGGAAAGGTTCTTGCATCACCGCAGTTAGCTGGGAAGATCCTCCTTGTCCTCAGTTATTCTGTATCTTTTTAAGATTAGGGAGTTTGGCATAGTGTTGAGTATAGTGCTCATACTCACCACATATTGAACAAGAATGGTTTGTTCGTAGAGGTGGCCTTTTGCCTTTCCTTGGGGAAGTGTTTGGCTTTTGGTTCTGATTCCGGTTGGAGTTACCTCCAGCTTGGGATCATCGTGGGTGCTATTGGTTGTTGCCCCCTTGTATTGGGTCCCCTTTGGGCTTTTTTTTTGTCTTTTTCTTAACCACATTAGGAGGGTAGTTCTCCTGATCATACTGGTGTGGTTGATTTTGGGACGATTGCACAAAGTTCACCTGTGCATTGGTTTGCATAGGTGGGTTGTGTGCTTGGGACTAAGCATAATTTTGTCCTGTGTTTGCACCTGACCGTTGGGGGGGAGTTATTCCATCAATTTTTCTTCCTGCGTACGGGGTCCCCTTAGCCGGAGGATAAGGTCCTCCTTGGTGATATGCTTGCGTCCTATTAGTCAAATTTTGTTGCGACATATGATGAATTTAAAATCTGGGTTGAGACATATTCTAGGTAGAACTGTGTGTGTAACCAGGATTTTGACTGATGTTTCCTAGGTACCCATGGGTCATTGACCCAATTAGTCCATCAGTAGAGTTAGACGCACCTACAAATTCTTGATAAGTTTGCAGGCATGGGGCGTTAGGAAAGATATTATAGATGTATCCTGACTGCGTATAGATCAGTTCAAGCTACTGGGATTTACTGATTTCATCCTCTTTAGATGTGGGGTTCCGTTGTGCCACATCCTTTGAAATCTCCGTCGTCAGAGTTTTCAAGAATAAATCTAAAAGGACTCGGTCATTGAGTTTAGCTTTGCATAAACTACGATGCTGCCTCCATTCATGGAGATGCTCTCAGATATGAATGTAGGGGGATTTTCTGAAATGAGTCAGTAATTCCATTCTCAAATCGTGGTGAATGGGCAACTGAAATTATGTGAGGGCGCTAAAGGTTCCATGTGAAGCAGGTGATTGCTCCACGTACCATTTCGCAGCCACTCCCATAAGAGTGCGTTGAAATAGCCTCAACCGAATAATATCATCAATGATGCTATTCAATGAGCACCATAGGTGAAAGGTCATTACATGATTACATGGGTCTTTCGCTTGCTTACCTTCGAACTTTGGTATATCCGAAGGGAGCTTCGGGGTATGGGAGGCCAATTGGGGTCGTGTGCGATGGGGTCATTTGTGAACTTGGTTAAATCAGGTAGATTCAACTCGGCTAAGAAGGGTGACTGAGAGGTTGATGCCATGGAAATGTGTGAAGACATGAAGTTCTGGCTAGAATGAGGGTTAGTCTGTGACGTACCCTGTTGTGAATTCAGTTGGCTTCCCGTATGGGATGTGCTCCTCTTCCCCCTAGGGGAAGAGGGGGGAGTGGTGTGCAGTGTGGTTTTGGGAGACCGAATAGGGTTCCCAAATAAGGTTGATCCAATAAATTATGAACCAACGACTGTCGCAATGTTCTGTCTTTGACGCCTAAATGGCGAAAGACCCGAAACCCATCCCGGTAATGGGGGGAGGTCCAAAAGACGCCTGGACCGACAAGGTTTCGTTGGGACCATTTGAGTGTTGACCAAGTTAGGTTTTGGAAAACTTTGAGGGGATCGAGTCTATGATCATGACAAATTTATGGCCACATATATAAAACAAAGCGAAAATGAAATGAATTTTCCCTTTAACTTAATCTATGTGATCAATCAAGCAAAAAAAATGGTTTTGTTTGTTTGCACATGATACTCGAAATCCTAGAAGACCTATAACGTCCTCACACACTCAAAAGTAAATAGGCCTTGAGAATATTTCTTGTGAGTGCTGGCACAACATCCTGTAAGAGCTGGTGATGCCCCTAGTCAGTCGAAGAGAATACACCAAGGTAAGGGTAGAGGGTCTGGTGCTTGCCTGCACCGTCACCTATAGGGTAAAGGATGCCCTAGTTTTTTGCCACTAAGAATCACCGTCCCACATGAGAATTTGAGTCTTGGGCTTCTTGGTATTCAACTAACAGTACCAAGTATCAACCGGGTCAGGTATCCCCAACTGATACCGCATGCACTGTGCCAAAGCCTAACCCCCTCTGAATCAGGTCTCTGCTACGCTTGGGTTTTCTTTCCATGGGCTGATAGGTGGATTTTTAAATATCCCTAAATACACAACTTCTATGTTTCAATATGAAGTGTGATCAAGGCGGCTTATTGGATGCCTACCCCCTTGATCCTAACTTAATATATAAATTCTTTTGTGGCCACTGTGGGGAGAATTTAGTGAGTTTTTTTATGTTAGTTTTAGGTGTCTTTCTTTGCTTAGTGGGTGAGTGTGTGCGATATTATGGTGAAAAATATCATAGTTTGAACATATGGATATCGATGATCCTTTACAAAAGTCCCCTAGTTAAACTATGTGACAATGTCCCTTGTTCAAATGGAAAACATTTTCGGATAATGGGCCGCTTCCAAATCTTCCTAGTTAATCTATGTGACTTAACTAAAGGGAGATGGAAAATCGCAAATGTACAGCGTTCATATGCTTGCCTAGGGGAAAAAAATGGTGAAAAGGCAGCAGAGATTACTTTCTCTAATCAGCGATTCAATTCTAGTCCCGCAATTTCCTAAATGCAAAAATTGAATTAAGATAAACAATTTCTACACTAGCTTATGCATGTGTGGTCTTGGGCCACTTACTTGGACTAGTTAAACTAAGTGTGCATGAATTTGAAAAAACATAAATTGTTCAGAAAGAAATGGTTAATTCACCCCCTACTTAAACTATGTGAAGACTTATTTTGAAAAAAACCAACTTAAATGAAAACTAACTCAATGCCTATAGAAAGCAACAAAAAGTGAGTGCTCAGAAGCTGTGGGGTATTTAACACAAGTGCTGGAAGATACAATAGGGGTTGCCCAGCACACTTACAAGCAGAAAATTACAAAATATAGGGAGAAAAGTCTCAGTCTGCAATTTGTGCGCAAAAAGCCTTGACCGGTGTGCCTTCCTACATGCAGGTCAGTCCTGAACGCATGCAGTGCGCCTCTGTGAGGAAAAACTGTGCGTAAAAATCCTGCAAGTAAAAATATTAGGAGCTTCCTTCTTCAGTCTGGCACTTTAGTGAGCCTAGGGATTGCAAGATGGATCAGAGGATTGTCAGCTCCACTCCAGCATAGACAAAGGGTCTCCTGCAAAACATGGCACAACCACATAAACTTGGAACATGTTAGTGGAGTCGCCAATCCTGTTGTGGTAGATTAGTCGCACGGGTGTACGAAATCGCACCAACTTAAAGAGTGTGGTCCACTCTTTAAACTGTTGGTAACAGGTAGAAGGGGAGCTCAAAAGCATAACATTTAATGAAAAACAGCATGCTAAAGTATGCTCTGGTTAAACTAAAACTAAAACAAAAATATACAGAAGCTATAAAGAGAGTCAAAACGATAATAATGCAAACGATGGCTCGATGGCCTCTTCTTATTAAACTTTTGAAATGGAGAAGAAATTTTACCCACTTGCCAAAGGGCCCCTAGTAGGGAAAATTTTAAGAACCCCCCTAAATTTATATATATAATAAATGGGCGAATCCCCATGATACATAGGAAAAATGGAAGGCGATTTTATTAATAATATAATATGTATATATAATTTTTTGGCGAATCTCTCATGAGATTATATTGTCTTGTAAAATCATGGTGAATCAGCAGTACAAATTTTGAATCACTACTACAAAATGACGAATCGTTGTCTAGTGGAGTTCGGGGTGTTGGTTCCAATGAAGATATGGTAGTTGAACCAGGAGTAGAAGGAAGAGAACCACCGAGACCAAGCATGGCACATGGTGACTCGTGAGGGAAGTAGTTCTCATGCAGTTTGGAAAATGCGTTCTTCTAGTTCTGCTAAGCGTAGTGTTGTTTATCATGCTACTACTAGCACTGATATTGAGGTTGGAGAGGAGTTTCAACAAATTGGGATCTTTGCAGATCATTTTGTTTCAACAATCCTCCAACACAAAGGCCCATGCCTCTACCAATTTCTTCAATGAGCAGAACAAGTCAAACAAAAATTAAAATGCCAATAACTAAGGAGCAGAGTCAATACAACAATCCCAACACACCTCCAAACTGACAATTGTGTCTCATTGTCTGCTACGCACATCCAAACCAACTCAGCTCATGGCAGAATTTACAAATACAAGCAAATTCCATATATGGTACCGAAGTGGAAAGGGAGTCTAATTTTGATTGCTGTAAAGGATGGTATGAATATAAACATAAAACAGTGTCAAAGCACCAGCCATTGTCATGCACTATTGCTTGAGTCATTGTCATGCATTATTGCTTGAGGCAGTATGCCTAACAAGAAATGAAATGATTTTCCAATTTAGTTAAGTGATAAATTTAGATTTACTTACGAAAGAATCTAGTAACCCAAAAAAAATAAAAATACTTACCCTGATTTCCTCCACAAATATAGAATTTTTTATAATTCTATAACCATTGCTTTTTCATGCCATATTATTCTTCACTAATGAATTTCCATTACAATTTTCATAGCTCTCACTGCTTTAAAGATCCTAGCTTGAGATGGATAAAAAAATGGTAAAATATTATTCACTGACAAATTGTTATTATAATGGATCTCTGTTACTATTTTTATATTCATTCATAAATACATGTTTGTAATCCATGTATAAACCTCTCACTGTTTATCAGATCCTGGCATGAGATGGATTTATCTTTCATTGTTCTTTCTTTTACCGTTCTTTCTTTTAAGAAGACTTAACAGAACTTAGCTTAAGATTGATTTATCTGGTTTCTTTAAATGTTCTCTCTTAAGAGAATCACATTCAAATTTATTTGCATTCTTCTCTCAGTGAAACCAAATAAAATATTTCAACAAGCACTAGACAAAAAATGAAATCGGTAAACCAGTCAATTGCTTGAGAAATAACATGCCATTCCAAAAGGGAAAATACATCTTCATTTCATAGGAAATTAAGTCCTGCACGTATCTGGTCAGACTAAGTCACATACAGAAAAGAGACCTTCAATCCATTATAATTCATGGTCTGCACATGTGCAAAAAAACAGAATTTTTTACTTGTTTTGTCATGGCGTGAGATCTGCAGGATAAAGAATCCCTTCTTGTGGTCTTTTTTAAAGTGGTCACATAGCAGCAATTCTGTTATGATGTTAACAACCGTAGAGTAGTGCCACAAAAACTCAGTGGTTACCATGAATTCTTATAGTAATGCCACTGCATAGAAATTTGCAGTACATCTGTTTTTCATGCCATATAAGCAGCGCTAAGGCAACCTTACAAGTGTGATGGCAACCCAAGCTGCCATACCCACGATCTGCAAATAAAATGTTCTTCTCAAATGAAAACTTTATAAAAGCCTTAGCATGAGGTAACCTTAACCTTGGAAATTTTTCCCATTTCATAATCCAAGGTTTAAAATTCCACTTTGACATTTCCTATTCAGACCTTGATTTTGGTGCAAAATCTAATCAACAAAATTTTGTAGACAGAAGCATTATCTTTTAAACTAATTCTTAAAAACCATATCATAAATTTCACCTTATGAATGCTGCACCAACATTCGATTTTGGATTAAAAAAACAACGTACCACATACATTAAGATCTAGAACCAATGTGGATATTTCATTTATTTAAAGTTCGACTTTAAATTAAATGACCAAATACCCACATATCATAAGATTCTGGCACACAAAATTTCATACAAACTCCATCTTTGATTAGAAAGCCAAGCACCCATATATAATAACGTTCTGGTCACAACACTTACCAATGATATGGCCATGACATTTTTAACTTCATTTATTATTTGAAAACAAATTATATGATGTGTGTGTCTAGACCACGCACATTCAACGACATATCAAAACTTTTTCAAATTCCACAAGATGCACATACCCGGTCTATCATCCATGCAACTTCATCTTGTAAGAGTCGTTGGATCTCAGCTGATCCAAATCGGAAAAATATCGTGTTCACTTTAACTCTATACATTAACTTGCCAAAATAACGTGAAATAGATGGTATTTAAATACCACTAAAAACCACGTGTATAACGCTGAAGGCTATCGCGTTGATTTTAGAATTACAACTTACCAGTCTTGAAGCTGTGCGAATACCACCAATTTGATATTTTTAAAAACTTCCTCACGGTTCCATTGCCCATTGACCAAAGTTCCTCTTTAACATGCACTTACGAACTACGCTCCTCTTCCCTTTGGAATTCCACTCGATTCTGCTGTTCCACTAACAATTCTCGACCACATCTCTTCTCGTTTCTTCTTCTGGTTCCATTCCACAAAATGCAGCTCTTTCGTTTTACGATTTCCTTCTAATTCTTCAATTCAATCCACCGCTATGCGTCCGGCACTTTCGTTGGAATTATGGGTTTAAAACCTCATCATACTGTTCAACGATGTTGGCTTCATTTACTTCAAATTTGAGCAGTCTTTGTTGCCCCATCGTATCAATTAATTGAATCAGATCTTGTTCCAAAGTCTGCTTCATGTACCTGATTTTTTTGGCTCAAGAAAATCGAAACCCTTTTATCAAAATCCCTTTTGTAGAGATCCATTCATATAATTTCACGAATTCTAAAATCCAATATGGATTTTAACTCCCTTCACTTATCGAATTCTTCAAAATACCGACTCTCTCTACGTAGTTCTGAAAGAATTTCGATGCCTATAATATTGTCACATCACCCATGGTTCGGTGAAATTACCCCATTCAAATAATCATTTATATGTCAAACTTATTTGAATTGATTGTATCAATTTGAACATTGATTAACCATACACAGATTTCATAACGCATAGTCGAATAAAACTAACATAATCAATCTTCATTTAAACATGAATTTTACAAATAACATCAAACTCTATTTACAGTCAGGATTAGACCTGATATATATTACATAGTTTTCATCCCTTTTCTGCCAAAGCCCGTAGGCTTAAAAACTGAAATTCTCCTACCATTTATTTCACTCTCATTCCTCTCTCTCCTCTAATTGCCCGAAAACTTACAACTTATATAAGAAAGGATTTATGAACTAAATTAGTTCAAATCCCAAAATATCTAACTATCCCCTAGATTACCTATTAAACTCCTCTCTTCACTCAACAGAATCTTAGATTATATTTCTGTTCAATCTCTCAATGAAAACAATCTAAATCTATGGCTTGATCTCCACACAGGGAGGATCACTTGCCACATTTCCATTTTCAAACTCAGAATTTGAAAACAAATAATTACATATATACAATTAATTAATTAAAATTAAACTTAAGCACTTGTCTTCTAATCCTTAGTCAGCCACAACATGTGATCAACCCATCACATTGCTGGCTGGTCTAAATGCCCCTGCATCAAAGTGGCAAAGAGAGATACATGAATTTGAACATTGAGTATATCAAAGACTAGGTACTTGAACTTGCAGAAGGACCTCCCTTGGTCTGCCACGTGTTATAATAATTGCAACTTTGACACTTGTGGGCAACGATGTGAAAATTTACTTCAGAAGTTACTCCACAATCATTGCATAAGATCCAAACCTGCCCAAAAGACCAAACAGAAAGTGGTCAAGTATTCTTCACACTACTAATGGGCTCTAAAATATGCCTCCAAACCATACCACATGAACATCAGACATCTTACCATTTTGTTCCGATAAGCTTCAGGCATTGGAGTCAAAGAAACTTACATGATAAAAGAAAGTTATCAGAATCCACTCAAGGAACTTAAAAATGCAGTTTCCATTTGACAAAAGCAAGTTTCAAATATGAGAAATAAAAATTAGCAAAAATACATATAATAAGCCACTCTTTATAGAACCCATTACATGGTGATTTCAAAATGTTCAACTTGTCATATATCGTAATGATATAACAACAAAATAGCTACCTCTCGATCAAGTTTCTCCCATACTTTAGACATATCATAGACAGATTTGGAGCACAGTGGACAAGAAAATATACAAAATACAACAAACATTTATAATGGCAAGACGCTTAAAATAAAATTAAATTTGTGCCAAGCTGTGACCACAGATGGCTAGAGAAGGTACCATCAATGGGTATATCAGTGCAAGTATATCTAGAGTTCTGTGATACTATAGATAGATAGACTAGAAAAAAGTATAATCTGAAATTATAGACAAATGGAAAATCTCAAGAGGTTGTGAGCTAGAGCACAAAAAAGGCCACATATGAAACTTACTGACGATGCTCGTGCATCTCTTTTAAGCAATGCATGTGAATAGTATGACCACAAGGCAATACATTGATAACCTTTGTAGAGTCGAGTAAATACTGCAGAGGAGTCAACAAACGAGGGTTCAAATATGCAAATAACTTCAGTCTAAAATTTAAATAATTCTTTAAAAGGAAAACTACAATTACTACACTATGCAGATAAGTGTGACCTACCTCAAAAAACAGGGCAGTTGTGGACCGTGGTGCATTTCTTTTTCCACACAAGGGTGGCAATCCTTCAAGAGGATAGAGTAGCAACATCCTAGAAAAAGGTACACGAGCAAATAAATAATTATCGCACTACTATGAAACAAGGGAAGAAGCGGTGATAATTTGAGAAGAAGCAGTGGTAATTTGAGAAGTCATAAAGACCATACCACATTTATAACAGTGGAAGAAATTATCCTTTCCACTAATTCTGAAAACCAGCACAACTAGCTAAAGTCAACTGTAAGAAATACATCTAAATACATTTCAAAATAGCATGAAAGATTACTTTACTATAGAGAAAGAGACATCAGATGCATAAAGAGAAAAGCATACCTGCAAATTCCACATCCGTCGCAGTGCTATTGCTGTTTTGAGTCCTGGAAAACCAAAGTGGCAAGCACAATTAGAACCAAAAGCGTATACATCCAAACCATATTTTTATAATTGTGTGAGAGTAAAGCTCTTTGTTTTCATGAATCAGAGCTATTAAACCTGAAAATCCATTAAGAACGTACCTCGTCATCAAATATTTTTTTTTTTTCACAAAAGTACTTTCCCATACAAACACCACAAGTAACACAGGTTTGCTGAACCTCCAAAATGGCAGTGCATAATCTTTTTAAAATAACTCAAGAAACATTATAGTGTTTACCTGTAAATTTTATGCACATAACCAAAATTAAAAAGGCTCAGCTCTTACATATTTTTCAGTTCTACAAAGTGAACAGATAACCTGCAAACATACAAGAATAACTATAAATAACAAGAGCAATATACTGCAAACATACAAGAATATAAACAAAAGCAATATACTAATTCAACAAGTTAGATAAGATTTTTTAGATAATTGATCGTTATCTTTTGAAAAGAATAAAAATTAAACCTTTACATCTTTCAAATGTACCTTCAGAAAATATTATGATGTTACACCCTAAAAAACCTTCGCTAATTACAAGGAATACATATGGTTAAGAGCATTAAGACAAACATTATAATGAATAACATCTAATTGGAAAACAAGATAGAACCTTACCTTTCGAAATTCATGGCGAGGTACATCATGTCTGTCAAGTGGATCGACATCCATTGAATTCTGTTCAGATATGAGTTCATTCCAAACATTATAATGAATAACATCCAACTAGAAAACAAGATAGAACCTTACCTTTCGAAATTCATGGCGAGGTACATCATGTCTGTCAAGTGGATCGAAATCCATTGAATTCTGTTCAAATATGAGTTCAGTCCATACCATACCCTCAAAAATGAAATTGGAAGAGACATAACTTTCTAGTTCTATTTTGACAAGGATATAAACCAAAGGCAACCGTTGAACTTGAAATAGCTACGAATGCAGTAAAGAAAAAGAAGCATACTTTGGCCTCATTATGACAATGCCTACTGTCAAAGACTTCATTACAACATGGAGCCCTTATTTGGGATCTCCGACGGTAGTGTGAACATCTTCCATCAATTATCAGTATCAAGAAAACACACATCAGTAACATCATCCCTGTATGGCACATTTTTCACCATTTTGTAAGATGCATGGAGATACAAATAAGAATATATCAAAATTATATATAATTAAATAAAATGTATAAATGCTACATTAAAAAACAATGTATTGAATATCTCCATTCCATTTCAAGGAAGAAATACCAAATACAGTATGGGTATGCATGTCAAACAATGTAGGCACTCACTAATTAAAACTCACTAGTTATTGTATCAAAAATTTAAAACTCCTAATTAGCACTTAGTGTTTTTTATTTAACCAAATTCCATTGAAATAACAGTCACGGGATGTTACCAAAGAGTTAACCAATAGATAAATGCACACCACAAATCATACATTCACTGGAACTTCCCCTCCCATGCATGACCATCTAAGGGAAAGGGGCAAAAAAGAAGAAAATAAGTCAGCGAATCATCACAGTCAGCCAATGATTATTAGTGTAAAATCATTGGAAACTGCAAATCGAGTGCAAATTTAACCCATGCATCCATGGGTTGACAAAAAGAGTTTATAGCAGCCACATGCTAATCATTCTACGAGTCTACCCAAATCTGACACAAACTCCTAAAACTTGTTGATTAGAAATTCCCCAAGAAATTTCACTCGATTCATGAGAGAATGAAAGATGAGTGCAAATAAAATTGATATGATTTAACAGCGCTAGGTTTGTGCGTTAGTTCCAACTTCCTTGTATTATATGAAAATGCCTCAATTGTGCATTGAGATTCTCTTTTTGAACTTATTAACATTAGAGCAGCAACAGACATTGTTGAGAAGATTATAAATGACCAAACCCATATTGTAAAATTTCATGTTACTCTACAACCTACATCACCTTTACTCCATGGTCCACCTTTTCTATCATCTGGAAAGGAAGTTATCATGAACATGAAAATGTGCAATGTAATATTCACAAAAAAGAAAGACAATGAATATCATATATTAATTTCAAAACTTGAAGATCACACTTACTTCCGGAATTGTTCTTAGAGAAAGCCTTGCATTTAATAGATCAATTGAAATCCCACTGAATTTAAACCGCATCAAGGGAACATTTGCACTCTTCGCACATTGAACATTGAAGACAATTAATTAATGCCTGACACGACCATAGCAACAAAAGCATCAAGCAGAGGCTATAACAAGATTATGTGAAAGTGAGAAAGAACACCCATCATGAAGCATCAAGTAATATCATCCACAACATGAACATCACTAACATCATTGTGTGAGGATATCAACTATGTCATCAGGATTGTCAAACTTCAATTGTATGACTATCATCATTGCTAGATTGTACATGCCATTTAAAAAATGTCAAGGAGCTAGATTAAGAAGAGATATCTCAAAGATCGAATTAAAAAGGCAAATCAAACAATCATCATGATACAAGAAACAAAAATATCAAGTGAAAGAGTTAAGGAAATAGAATCTTCGTGTTGGAGGAGATGTGAATATGTAGCCTTAGATGCTAGATGAAGTGTTAGGGTTTGGTAATTCTCTAAAACCCTTAGGAAATATCCTTCCATGACTGGATATCACTCTCCAAAATAATTTTGGGCATATTCCAATATGTAGGAGCCAGGGAAATATGGTGCATAACAACAGTCTATTGTCCACATACACCCACATAAAAATTGGGATTTCTAGAAAATATCAGGACAATAAGGTCAATCCACAATGAGGAGAAATCGATATTGGGCGGTGAATAATGAACGTTTTGATGCAACTATAATGAACGTTTTGACTGAACTACTCTTGTCATCATATTTATAGTTTCCAGAATGGAATCCCATTTTTAAATAAATCTTGGGAAGCATAACATTGAACAACAATATTGTTTCTTATAACACAAAATTGCTCCAACATTTGCATCCTACAAATTTATTTTGTTGCTCTTACATTATTGGTTCTAACCCTTGTTTCTAGATTATATGAATTATAGAAGAAAGGAATCATGCAATTGCATCTTTGACAATTGATTAAGCTACTTCATTACCAGAGCTGTAGTTTCCTCATCAAGAATCCACTTTTATCTCTTTCATGTCAGGAATTCATTTTTTCATGTTCATGATCCATCCTTTTTGCTGACTCCAATACTTCCAATCAAAATTCTCTTTGGTGTCGGGACTTCAGTTTTTCATGCTCATAATCCATATTTTTTTCTATCTCTAGTACTTCAAATCCAAAATTATAAACTGAGATCATTTTGGCTTGGAAATGTTTTGAATTCTTCATAAAAATCAGAAGGAACCATGTTGTAATTATTTTAAATCTTTCAAGGTATGAACCATGAATCATTTCGATATATTTCAATAAAATTTTTAATGGAGTAGATGATAAGATACGTCCCTTGGTTGAAGGAATTTGTTAGTTAAGCACTGCAAAACTCACATAGATTCTTTCATATCTTGAATTCTATGTTTCCAAGCTTTTAATTCTCTGGATTATTCGACACAGTTGTATGGATTTAGATTATTCATTGCGCATGTTGGGATTGTAAAGTCCTCAAAGCATAGCCTCACAACTTGACATTTAAACGGCCTAGTGTATATTAAAATCCACTGTTGGGAAAAATACTGAGAGGGGGGGGTGAATCAGTGTTTAGAGCTGACTAAAAACTTTTTACTTTTTCTTTCTCTTAAACCCATACGCTACTTTAATGAACCCAACTCGCGTATACACGCGGATATCCTTAAGAAAACTTGCGTATGTACATAGATCTTGTTATGCATTTAATTATTTACTTAGATCATTGCACCATTCATTCATCAGATGTTTAGTAAGAAGTAAGCATGTGCAGTAATAAGAGAATAAACCATCACACATGAACACCAGTATTTTAGGTGGAAACCCAATTCGGGAGAAAACCACCGCTGCTGTCGTCTTTTTCTTCAATATTTATTATAAAGAAAACTTCTTACAATTTGTACTGGCGCAAACTCATACCAGCACGCAGGCACCCACCTGCAAAAGGCTGCAACTTTCTCTAGTTCTCCAACCACTACTGGAAGGGAGCTCCAACCCCCTGATCTCGTTTACCAGCCTCTCCTGGAAGGGAGCTACTACCCCCTGCTCTCGTTTACCATCTACCACTGGAAGGGAGCTACAACCCCCTCACTGAAGGCTTCGACCCTCAGCACCACTACGGACCACGTTTCATCAAATTTTATACTGGATCAATCAGCTTCAACACAACCCTTTACTTAACATCAAAAAAAATATTTTTCCCAATACTTCAAACAGAACAGTGAAACCACTATAACCAGAATATCATAAATAACCCAGACTTCAGAATAGATATGCAGATACAAACTCAACCCTGAACATTCATTAATTCAAATAGCATACGCTACTTTGCTTCACTGAATCTGCGTACATATGCGCCTTCCTGCACACCAACTCGCGTATACTTCTGTGTCTTTTATTCTTCAGAAACCCTAACTGCCATACGCACTTTTCATGAAGAGAACCCGGGTATATACACGCTTTTTCTGAAATCAACTAGCGTATAGATCTGTAAAAATAAATTTTGTAGAAGAGACCAGATCTATAAAACTATCCCAGATTTCTTCAATTTCTTCATCAGACTTGCGCCAGGTCTTCATCATTTCTTTTGCAGATCATCCTAGAGATTCATCATTTCTAGATCTAGAGATCTTGAACCTTCATCATATCCATAAGTGCATCATAGATTCAGATCTGTCAATTAAGAACAGAGTTCAACCATGTAGATATTTCTTAGAGGAATTTATTCATCAACAACCCTTACACATGCACACCTTGCACTATGATCTTCTTCTCCTTAAATAGATTTAGCTTTTACCAATACCATGAGCCAAAACCACACAACTTCCGATGGTATTCTTGGACAAAATCAAATAAGCCATACATCGCTCAATACTGTGTACCAAAACCATGGTAATGCCCCTTGGTATTATAATTTTGGAGCACAAAAGAGCATACGCGACTTGGGACGTACTTATCCACGTACATACGCTACTTTGCCTTTACAAACCTGTGTATGCTTTGTGACATATCTTATTCATCATTATTCTGGCACTTACTGGAATTCTTTTCTCTGTCACATCTGAACTAATCTGTAGCTACATCATCCTTACGTATTTAACACATAGGTTGCTTATCATAGGCAACTCATCAAGTAGGTTTCCATCAAGGACAACTTCATGAAGTAGGTTGCCATCAAGGACAACACATTGCATCATATTTCCAACATCCACAATATCCATTTGTAATTGCTTAGTAAAATTTATTTTTCACATATAACCAAATTATGAACTAGATTGTGTTTATTATGAAAGTGCAACTCTTTGTGAAGTCATTCACCAATATTAGACTAAGACTAAGGCTTAGAAGACAATATCGAAGAACTTATTCTGGAATATCTTTTGAGAATAGAAGCATATTTAGTTGCCTCAGAAATCTGATTTCCTCTGAATTAATTTAGCGTTTACAACTCAAAACTTTGAAAATGAGAATACAAAAGAAGAAATCTTAAAATTCTGAAAATTTTCAAAGGAATTGTCTACATTTTTGCTATAAACATTAGAGATAATACGTGATGACGTTGTACTCAAGCAGTTAGACTGATGACCTAACCATATTATTCTTCATTTTATTTTATCTCCTACATCCCTAACATTGTCGTCCTCTTTGTTTCTTGCACCTCAGAAAATTTGCTGTGCAGGATTTAGGGTGCAAGACTTACTTGAATTTAAGGGTATTTGCTTAAAATATTTGGACTGGTTTTGGCCATGAAAACCAAAGAAAGAAGTGGGTTGTGATTAGGAACTTGTTATCTATGTAATGTCTATAATACTTGCAAGTCATAATGCTACTGTGGCAAATCCCATGATAGGAATTGGGGATGTGGTTCCACGTTAATACTCTCTTAACATATGGTTCTTGGTAACAAAAAACTCACTTAATCTACGTGACATTTCGTTCCACGTATGCTTGCCTGATATTTTCTATCAATCTATCAAAACACAGGGGCGCACACATTTTCATTCTGTTTCTTTCTCCTCTTGTTTTAGGAACAGCAAGAATTCTACACAATTCAATTGAAAAAACAAAGGAAGCACACTATAGTGTGGTAATATTTGTCTAACCCAGAAAACCCTTTGAGATTTTACCCCAAGTCTTAAATAGAGTGAAACATGGATCTTTCATACATGAGGTCTGAGGATTACACAAAGAAGAATTATTTCAAGAATCCTAAAACTCACCAGAACAAAACCTTTGAGATTTTACCCCAAGTCTTCAATAGGGTGAAACATGATCCTTTATATATGATGCTTACATGAAGCATAATTTTTTCAAGAATCCTAAAACTCACCAAAACAAAACGCTTGTACAATTTGGAAAAAAAACTTGTAAAAAAATGATGTGTTTTTCATCCATATATACACACCCACACACAGTTGCACCATCGTTGTGCATTTTTATTCCTTTTTTTGGTATAAGTAAGAATGCTACAAAATTAATTGAAAAAAACAAAAGGAAGCATATTTGAGACTGGCCATATTTTTCTAACAAAAATTCATTCGAAGTTTTACTAGAAAGTTTCAATAAAGTGAATGATTTGTTCTACCAAAAGAACTTGCCAAATCTTGTTTTTCTCTGATGAATTTGTGTACTATGAGTTTATATAATTCTGAAGGGATGCCTCATCTCTAATTTTATAAATACTAGGTAAGATATCTAAGCATCAAGTAATGTGTGGCTTGACTATATCTGTCTTCTGTTCAAAGTAAATAAGGTGAATAAATAGGTAGTGAAGACTTGACCTATGTAAGTTTAAAATTTTGTATTAATATAATTGAGCATGCTTTGAAGTTCAATTGATCCTCTCAAACACCCAAATTTGATTGTATTTTCAATGAACATTGAAAGACTCACCCGGGTCACCAATGCATAAATTTGAAGTGTGATGTAGCTACATAGAAGCTGCACAACAACCCTAGGCACATAAACAACTGAATGTAGTCCTCATCAGATGAAAAATATGGTTACTATCAATATGCTCTTTAGACAGACTGAATTTTCATGAGAATAAGCTAGTACTAAACCAAAGCAGTAAAACTGAAGCTATAAATATAAAAAGGAAAGAACAAATCTAAAACGATAGCCTGTTTGATTGGAATGAGCTTTGTTTACATTTTAGGCAAGATAAAGTTATTTGATAACTAAAAACATAAACAACCACAACACTCTATATGTTTAGATAATAAACATAATTACCCAATCGTAATTCTAATTATGGTGATGTCAAGCCTCTCATGGAAACACAATTTCAGGCCAAGCTCATACTACAAGCATATAAAGTCAAAAAGTAAATATGGTGTAGGGATGCAATAGAATTGAAAAAATTTAGCTGGATAAACTGAAATTGATCTAGGTTACCTGAGACTGCAAATTTTAGCATCATTACCATAGTAAATCCTATGATTCTATACACAATAATTTATTGCTTATTGAATGAACATAGTGCTACCCCATATCCACAAGAAGAAAGCAAGCTGGAAAGCATTCTGCAGAACATAATTTAACCATTAAGCAATTGGTATTCCCATAAATAATCAATGAACAGGATTTAGAAATACAATTTTTTAATAGAAATTTAGAGTGAAAATCATTACGATACTTGGAAAAGAGTAAAATGGATCAAGAAAAGGATAAGTTGAGGGCGACTGAACCAGAAAATTTTATTTGTTGGTTGCACAGTTGGGGTTCCTTTAACTACACCATGCCTCCCTTGAATTTCTAAGGCCAACTCTGTTATAATAACTTGTAGCTTTGTTCCAACCAACAAAACAATCTGTATATTTTGGAGATAAAATGACATAAAATGTAAAGAATTCAATCAAAAAAATTGCCATGATTATTAACTCCCATTATCATTAATTCAGTGTCCTATTAGTCCAAGATTTTTGTGCACTTACAACTAAGGGGACTAAAGAGAGCCAAAAGAATAAATACCACCCTGCTCACAAAAATAAATCCAACCAAAAAGAGGATGTTAGCTTAAATAACAATAGAAAATCCTTTTAAGAATATGCAGATTGAAGTCATTGGAGGCAGAGATAGAGTTTTGAAGACTTACCATACACATTGAGAAGCAAAAAGATTACAACAAAAGCCCACAATGGAGGACTGCAGATAATGCAGTGAAGGTTGCGTGTTAGGTAAAAATCAAGGAGAGGTTTTTAGAATACCTAGGGGGTGAAAAAGCAAAGTTTTCTTGGAAGACCAAAGCTTTTGTTAATAGAGGAATCTTCACTAACCTGATTCCAAAACCACCTTGAAGTCGTCATCCAATGATCTCTTAATATATTTATGAAAATTAAACTTGCTAGTTGGACCCAGGTGTGCCTGTACAGTTCAAAGGAATAGAAGCTTTAGCAAAAATCATGTTTGTTACATGAATGATGTGAGGATTGACATAACCAAGACGAAATGGGAAAGATAATTTTAAAATACAAGGTCTTACAATTATGAAGCCATGGCGCAAGGTCAGGTAATCAGTTTTGGTTACTGACAAGTGTCAAAAGAAGCATATCTGTAAATCTAAGGAAAGTTAGTGTTGAATCAGAAATGGATATTTCATAGTTAAGATTTGGAAGTATGAATTACTTACAATCCATTTAAGAACTGGTGTTTGGCTCTAGAAACTGATATGATGCCTTGCAAATGAAGTTTCATGTGTTAATCTAAACCTTGTAGGATCTGCCAGACCCAGAAAGCGAACAAAGCGCTCAAAACTCAACACAAATTTCTAAATAGCCTCAAAAGGTTACCCAATCCCAAAAATATTGATAATGATTTGACTTTTTAAGTTGAAAGAATTACCCAATCAGCATCCCAATTATAATATGCAATATAGTATCATTTATTACTTCTTAACCTGAAAGTATCCAGACGCTTGAAGAAATACTATCCTAAACAAAACCTGTTTGAAGAATAACCAAAAGAACTCACCATTTGAAAACTCATAATCCAATGTTTGTGTTTCCTTTTCCCATGATTTCTAACGACTCATCTGGGCATCAGAAGGACTTGCAGATATCAGCTTTAACAGAGGATTTGGATCAACGAAGATATCAAAACAGAAAAAATGAAGGCAGAATTTAAATTGAATTATATTGAGCCTTTAACTTACTTTCGCTCTGCCTAAGCCCACCACTAAGAGACTATAAAACACATGGAGAACTGCCAGCATAAATATAAAGATATGGAGCTGGTTCATATCGGTTGGGGAGACAAGAGGATAGATACCCTTCATTATAAAGAATGGCAAATTAGCAAATAAAATTTCAATGTGAGAGAAATATGACAAAAGTAGGGTATGTTGTTTATAGGATGGGAGCTATAATGGTCACTACCCCCTCCAACCTCGGCTAAGAGGCGCTTCCATGGGACCTCCTTTTCAGAAGACATGGATTCCCATAAACGCTTTCGGGTTCTTTCTCCAATTGTTCATTAGCTCCTTTCATTCTTTGAACAACACCAATTTCACTTTGTTTCCTACACGGAAGCATAGTAAAAGCTATTTTTCGCGGTATAAAAATCATAGAAATGGGCCTCTATCCGACTATCAGGAGAAGCGAGATGAAACCAAGAAGCATCAATTCTGCAACCCAAAGGATGAATTTTCACAATATTTGTCAGATGACATGAAATATTGTTCACAAATGCAGCAAATGTTGAAAGAAATCACTATGCCTGTATGAAATTTTAGTTTAATGTTGAATTTAGAAGTTTGCCAAAACAAGCTACCAATACTATACAAACACAGATATCTATCCTTAACCCTTGTGAACCTTACACTAAGTTTGGTTTAGCGTTTTTCCAACTTGTCCATTGAATATTATTTTATGCTCATCAAGGGGACTAGGACAATATGAAAAAATACTGAACCAATGTTTGGTTTAATGCATGGTGATTAATATTTGCTCCATATTTACCTCTTGTTACGACCTAAGATTTAGCAAGAACATGTAACTAGAAAACCGTATAGAACAACTAACTAACTTCAAATATATTTTCTCAAATAAGATGGCTTAGCGAGAATTATTGTGAAGGATAGTCTATAGCAGTATGGTTGGAGTTAATAGTTTCAAACATCTATTACCTGCTTTTAGTTTTTCAAGCGCTTCATATAGGGCCTTCTTATTTTTTCTGGAGAGCCACTACAAATGTTGTGACAAAAGGATAGTTTGTTAGTGTAGAATTCAAACTTGCACTGCTTCAAACCTTTACCATGATTTCCTTAGTCAATTATAATATCCGTTTCATGTAATAACCAAAATAATCACCACTGGAAGAACCCAAATTTTAGAAAAGTCCTACTAGCCAAAACAAACTAATATTTATCAAATTAAACTAAAAGTGTGATGTTCAATGTTAAGACTGAAGCAGAAACTTACACTGCTAACACGATGAATACTCTGTTCAAGAATTAAGGAGATAAACACAAAAGCAAAACAAACAACTACTATTGGCCAGGTAGGAGTTTTCTCTAAAGAACGATCTGTGCTAGCTCCACCTTCTGCCATATTCTTCTCACAGAACTGATAACTTCTTCTCCTTCACAATAACTTAAAAAAAAAATCAATATTTAAAGAAGTTCCAATAACAAAGGATTGATTCTCAACCACAATATTCAATTCCCAAATCCTGAATTCAAGCACAGAAACTGTTTCTGAATACACATGTTGCAAAAGTATCCATTTTATAATGTTGGTTGATGTAAGAAACTAGCTTCATTGGATTTTAAAACTTCAAAGGATGCATAGATTGATTGGCATAGACTGTGTTATAGACTATCCCTTGGTGAATCTAACCACTCGACCGCTCATGTGTCATCGTTGATTTTTCCATTTTCTGAAAAGATCAAATAAAATCATAGATCAAAAATGAATTCGAACTATGGGAGGACCCTAACGGACCAGAGAGGACCAGAGAGGGTCGGTCAAGTCCCTCGCTCAGCCAGCAAGAAGATCGGCAAGACTATGCACATCCAAGGACCAACATTCAACTTCCACGCCCCTTCCATGCCCCAACCACCTCTCCTACCGAGTAAATTCTGGCGAACTAGTGAAAAAATATGGGGCAAATCACTCAAAACCCTCCCTCTGACCCTGTAAATCCAGGCGAATGCCATTGAAATATACTCCAACCAAAGAAAATCAAAGGTGAATTCCATTTTTTAGTTTTATACGCATTTTTTTTGGTGGGCTAGTATTTAATAATTAATTATTTTTAAAATGATTGTTGGGCTAACTTTATAAAACTATAGAAAATGGGTTTTATATAAAAAATTTTCCCTATTAAAATTTAAAATCCCTTAAAATTCGCCTTTGGGCTAAAATTCGCCCCTAAAATTTTCTTTGGCCCCTAGGAAATGGCTCTAGGTCCTGATGCAAGGATGTTGCCTTCCAAGCTCTACCTTTGATGCAATCTCCCTCTCTCTCTCTGCTGTGGTGGACTAGGATGTTGGGTGGCCAACTATCAAGTCCTCTTTAGCTCTAGCTCCGGGTCACACAATGCTGGTGTTGCTTGCGCAACTTTGGCTAGCATAACAATGTGATCACCCTTTCTTCATCTCTTGGTGGCTTTATATAGGTGAGTTTCAAATCCTCCTTCCCTCCCTTGGTACATGATGAACAGTGATCCAAGGGAGCGGTATGATTCCATTGTGTGCTCAAATATTCTTTTGTGTGCTCACATAGTGTCTAAGGAGGCATTGGTGGTTGTCCTTAGGTGGCTTTCACCAAGGAGTAACTATCCTTTGCTTGGTGTGGTCCGGGAAAGCGAATTTTTTCCATTTCCAGGAATGCGCACTTATCGGGAAAACAGGCGTGCAGAAGGCGTTCTTCTCTAACGATAAAGCATGAAATTTAGCATTTATGACTAGTTCAAATATGATTTTCTCAAAAACTTAGAGATTTTAAATACTTCTTGATTCCATAATGTGTTCCTGCCCTATAAATCCTTAGGCTTGACATTAATTTATGTCGTCTTCTGCTGTACGATTTTCCAGTGTTAATGGACATAATACTTTCATAATGTTTACTCCAAATTATTTCCCCATAACTATCAATCAGAGGATTTTTATGTGGAGGGGTGGGAGGGATTCATTGTGTTAAACTCAAATCAGTTCTTTCATTGAAAACATAAAGTCAATCACTTAGAAAGGATGTTTTTTCCTCCATGAAAAATATCTAAAGCAAGATTGTTTTATGGTTTCATAAAGATATGCCTTTAATGATAAATTAAATTCACTGAAATAGATATATTTAGGAGATTTCCTATGTATGTTAATCGTTGTCGGGTGAGAAAAAAATCCTTGCACATAAATCATGGCAGAGTCACCAAAATCAAAACAAAACTAAAACTAAAATGAAAATGATTCCTAAACTAAAGTAGGAAAATAAATCAGCAAATGAAAATAAAAAAGAAGAAAGCAAAAACTAAAAGAAAAACAAAATTTAAAGATAAACTCCAAAGGATTATAAAAGAAAATAAGCATATATATGTTCCTTCCTATGTTGAGATTTCAAAATTTTTAATCTTGTAGAAGAAAATGAGGCTCTCAAAATGTAGAGGGTGAATAGCCATTATGAGGTAAAATTCAGCCCAAATGAAAAGGTCTTTGTCTGCTGCAAACTTTATTATTTCGAAGAAAAACCCCACAAAAAGCATCTTAACCATTTTCTAATAAACTAAATGCTTAAAGATACAGACTAGAGGTCCAAAAACTCCCTAATTTAGTTGATTCGATGAAGATAATTATTGTTTATTTCAAGAATCTCAAAGAAAAAAAGAAAATGAACTTCGAAAACTGATCTGGTAGAGGTGTGAAAGGTTGATGAAGACCTATAAAAACAGAGTTTGAGATCAACCAAAAAAAAAAAAAATTGAAACAAAAAGTGAAGAAATTAAAATAAATGAATGTGGGCATATAAAACTTACCATTGAAGAATTTCATTTAATCTTACCCGAGGAAGATGATTTTGTACAATCCAAGTTAACTTATTTCTTTAATTAGAATTAGAAACATGAAGATTTTGCATTAATTGAAATCTTATTGACCCAAAATAATTATTTATTGAATCTAAACTAAATCAAGCCGTAAGCTAGAATAAAGTAATGTTTCATGTTCAATGAATCAAGAATAAATCAATCCCATCAGAAATGAGAATGAATATATGCTCTTTATTAATTGAAACGATGAATTTTCCATTTGCTTCTTCCATTCTGAATTTATATCAACCCCAAAATATTGAAGTTGATTCAAAATCCAAAATAATTTAGCATTTATGTATATGAAGAGGACCTGAGTCTTTATATGACAATCATGGAGATAAATTCAGAATAAAGAAAATTAAAATATGAATTAACCATCGGTAAATTAGCTTTACTTGTTCCATATTCCTTATCAGTGAAGTAGATTGTCAAGAAGAATAAAAGAAGTCCATGTACATACATCATGAATAATGTTTATCCCTTTAGTCAGAAATTCATCCCTGTGAATAAATACTTGGATTTGGAAAAATTATGATTGAAATACATCCAATTTTTTGGAAAACCATGATAACATGAAAGTATCCTATATATTCAAAATATAATCAAGCAAGACTTCATGTAAAAATAATGAAATATCAAAATGTAATGATTAGAGACCTTTGAAGATTGTTAACTCGATATTCTGAAGTTCTAAGTTTCTAAGAGAATCAAAGAAAAGGTAAGAGATCAA
This sequence comes from Pinus albicaulis, assembly GCA_034641835.2. Classification (NCBI taxonomy): domain Eukaryota; kingdom Viridiplantae; phylum Streptophyta; class Pinopsida; order Pinales; family Pinaceae; genus Pinus; species Pinus albicaulis. The sequence continues at coordinate 405,497,836 of CM076580.1, read as the reverse complement.
GTTTTCTAGAAGTATCAAATGGACAAAACTTTGATAAACAAAAATATTTCTTCATAATGTTTCCGATGACATTTTTTTTTATAAGTTTAATGAAATTGCACCTCCTTTACCAAAAGCATCGGTATTTAAAATATTGAGGGCGACATGATCTTGGAATAAAATATTTCGTGTAACTTTTACAAACAAAACTTACGATATTGATCATGTCTGGTAATAAATGTTTGACAAATGTATAATCTAAAAATATTACCTTTCTAATGCATAAAAAATTCACATATGAGAGGTAAAAATTTCATAAGAGTTTATAAAATAGTTGTAATGACTTGTATTCCAAAAATGAGATAATTTGAAGTTTTATAAAAACCATTGCAAGAGCACTTACATTTACCTTTAAAATAAGTTTCAAGGAGAGGGATTACAGATTTAATAAATATGAGAATAAATCAAATGTCAAGTATCTCAAAATCATTTTCTGAAGCCAAAATCAAATTTACAAAATTATGAGACCAGAAAATGCCAATGAAGATAGAAAAATATAGGTCATATCCTTTGCTAACTGTGTTAGAGAAGATAATGGAAAAAAAAAGGAAATGTGAAGCTTGGAGAAGTAATTCTCAGAATTCATTTTAAATGATTCTAATATAAGAGAAACCCAAGGGTCTAATAAGCAAACTACTTCGTAATTCTGAGGAAAATATCAAAAAAATGAAAAGAAGGTGATCGAGATTCCAAAATTCATCAATCAGAGGCTCTAAATCTCTTTAGAATAAATGAATATAACTAAAGAGAAAATAATTTGGCAAGTGTAATGCAATGGTTCAACTCATCTTGGAAAATTGTAAGATTTGGAGAAAGCATAGATAAAATTACAGATAAGATCATTCACAACAATCATGTTTATGCGGAATTTCCATGGTTTGTAGCAATTTAGAGAAATAACAAGCATAACCATTTCATTCTAGATAGACCAATGAGAGAAAAAAATATGAAAATTTTCATTCACATGGTTTTTCGTATAGGTTGGTGCCTTGTCGAATGGTTCGCATTGCGACATTCTTTACCATGCATAACTTAAAATCCGTGACTTCCTCCTTTGCCGATATGCGATCAAATTTTATTGATAATTAAAAGACAATGGTGGAGAGACGAATATCAACATCTATTGCATCAAAATATCTTAAGATAAATCCTTATTTGTGTTTTGAGATGCGATATAATTGTTGTGTTGACAAAGTTGCGATATGAGCATAGTCACATTGAAGATCAGAGAATAATTATGCCAGAGATAGGAGATGTTGATATTATTCTTGCGATAATGAAAATGTGACAAATGACGTGGCTCATTGGTGGCACCAACTTTGGGTTTGATAAGAGATCGACAATCAGAATATTTGAGCATGCGATGTAACATTGTTGATATGCCAATGTGCGATGAAGAACAAACCTGATAGTTTTATTATGTGGATTTAATTTAATATTAGATCCGGGACATCGAAACCATTAAACATACACCCCTACCAAATTTTTGATCTATGAATGGACGCGATATATTTTAGAACTGAATTTAAATGTCGTATCGGGTCCGAGTTTATGTGGACATCTCAATTTTTATTGAAGTAATTTTATCGAAGAATGAGTGAGAAGGAATATAAGAGGTCTTGTATGAGAGGTTTTCTATCGAGAATTTTTAAGAGGTTCTTCCGATCAAATGTTGAGATATGGATGATGTGATATCTGACGGAAAGGTTCATCAGAGATTAGAGGGAATGGGAAAAACGAGCGATCAGAGATATTTGGAGTATGCTCATTTCAGAACCTCCGATATGCGAATTTCAATATATGACGTGCCATATGTTGGGCCGATTCTTTCTTAAAGTACTCAATTGAAAATGAATGCGAGTGATTTAACTTTTCTTTAAAATAAATAATCATTTAATAATTTAATTAACTGTCGGAATATCTGATTGGAAAGTAATTTTATCAGAAATTTCTTATGAAGAGAGTTGTGAAATATAATTATCTGATATGATTCCTCCGACAATTTATTAATATTTATCAGGATTTCAATTAATATAAGAAAAAATAGATAATCTTCAAATTTTAGATGAAATAATAAATACTTCCCTAAACATGTTGCAGATTTGAAAAGATCTGGCTGCTTGCTTATCGAGTCTTCATAATCAATTCAATGAAGACTTGCAAATAACGAAAAATAGAAATAAGAAACAACTTTTGAAAAGTAAAATAAACGATAGGTGATGGTGAACATGTAAACACATACCTGGAAGAAAATTGACTTTAACTTTTACCTCATGAAGCTTCAAGTTCTCCCAAAATTTCTCAAAATTTGCATATGTTCAACATCATCTACTTATTTGATATAAATATGCTAAGTAATGATTTTTCATATTACATCCACTTCAAATTTACATCTGTAGAAATTATATACATTAAGCAGGCATATATCCTAGATTCCACTAATCTCACAATATTTAACTTCTTGCAAAATACAGAATCATTCCATTGTTAATCTTTTGCGGAAAATTAATTGCAAACACATGTGAAGCATAAATAAAAAAAATCGCACATAAAAAAGTTGTTTAACGGGAAAGCCTGAAGCTAAAAACCCCAACTATAATATATTATGTATCATGGAGATCATGTAACAATCTCATACAATGCTTAGTACATCAAGCTCTCAATACAATACAATCATCACACACTAACAAGATGAAATCTACAAATCCATGCACTAATTTCTGCCCTCCTAATAGCTTGCCTCCACTGCGCAATCCATGCTGAAGAATAGCTCTGAATGAATTAGAATTGCCCTTGCCTTGACTGCGCAATCCTCATTGGCAACTCCAATGTGTGTGTGATGTAATCAATGCATCACTATAGTCACAATGAATACTCCATCTCACCCTTTCACCTATCTCTCCACTAGGTCTCCACTGGAACTGACATGCACTGTATTTAAATGATGTATTTTTTCAGTTGATTAATGAGTTATTATTTGTGAATTAATTAACTAGTTAATTCACTCCACTCTCACTAGTGTATCATTAAGTTAGACTAGATACAAGTAGTTCAACTGATTTTAACTCGCTTTAACTTAGTTAAACTGAATACAACTCCATGAACTACTCTTCCAACTCTGTCATAACTTTTCCACTTCAGTTCTAACTGAGTCCTCCATGCATGAACCCCAATAAACCCTAGGAATTGTGTAATTCCTTCAGCCCAATGATTTGCAAAATCTACACACTGAAATAAAGTACTCCAAGAGAATAAGTTGTTGTTTATTGTCGGATACTTATTAAGGGCTAATAATATCCGACATGCATCTATTTTTAGATCGAAGATCTATAAATAGACTTCGCCCAATATTCTAAAAATAGACTTTCATCTATTTTTCCAACTTGACCAACCATCCACAAATAGCATCGTGCAACTTCTCAAATATGATCATCATGTCTAAAAATAGACATAGTCTAAAAATAGACTTGCACCAAAAATAGCCTGTGGGCCCACTTAGTGAAGGCGACTCTTTTCACTAAGCTCATCATCTTGTTGAATCTCAACACTCCCTCTCAACAAGATAGGGATTATCCTTCACCCCGATCCTGCCTCTATGGTATTCGAATTTGATCCTGGTGAGCGCCTTCGTTAGAATATCTACATCCTGATCTTCCGTAGGAATGTACTGAAGCAACATGATCTTTCACTACACAAAATCTATGATATGATGATACCGGATATCAATATGTTCAGATCTATCATGAAACATAGGATTAATCGAGAGTTTAATGCAACTCTGATTATAGCAATGTATCACTGTAGGATATAAATGAAAACCAAACAAACCGACCAGGATCTTCCTCATCCATATAGCCTCACATGCAGCTTTACTTTCTTCCATGTATTCTTCTTCCGCTGAACTGAGTGCCATGGATCTTTGTTTCCTGCTGTACCAAGAAACTACTGTAGATACGATACTAAAAATACCTCCTGATGTGCTCTTTCTGTCTGTTGGGCTGCCTGCCCACTCTGCATCAGTGAAGCCATGCAACTTCACCTCATCCATCTGTCTGTACCATAAGACATACTCAGATGTGCCCCTGAGATATCTCAGGACATGCTTTCTTGCCTTCCAAAAGAGCTTGGTAGGCTTAATCATCGCTTGTGAAAGCTGGTTCACCGCATAGCATATGTTCGGTCTTTTATTAAATAAATACATGAGTGAACCCACCAACTGTCAATAAATAGTGGCATCCACTACCTTTGCCGATGTAGCATCCTATTTCCTCCAATTTCCTGGAAGAGGAGTGTTGATAGGCTTGCAGCCTTGCATGTGAAACTTCTCCAATATCTCCCGGGCATACTTGCCTTGAGACACAAACAATTCACCTTCCCACTGCCATATTTCCAATCTAAGGAAATAATGAAGGAGGCCCAAATCCTTCATCTCAAACTCCTTTGCAAGATCTGCCTTGCATGAGTGTATCAACTGCTCATCATCCATTAGTATTAAATCATCAACATAAAGAACAATGATTAAAATCTTACCCTCCACCACAATTTGGTATAGGTTTACATCCGCCTCACTCTTGGTGAAGCCAAGTCTGGTAAAATAGCTATCAATCTGTGTGTACCAAGCACGTGGTGCTTGCTTTAGCCCATACAACGCTCTTTTGAGCCTGCACACATGCGACTCGCTGTTAAAGATTTCAAATCCTTCAAGCTTCTCAATTTATACCTCTTCCTCAATGATCCCATTAAGGAATGCAGTATTCACATCCATCTAATGAATGTGCCAACCCATCTACGCTGAGAGAGTAAGGATGGTCCATATGGAAGAATATTGTGCAACAGGTGCAAAGGTTTCTTCATAGTCAATCCCCTTGATCTGTGAGAAGCCCCAAGAAAAAAATATTGCCTTATACTTCTTGACACTCCCATCAACAAATTGCTTTACCTTGAAGATCCATCTTGATCCTACAACTAATTTACCCATTAGCCTTAGAACAATCCCCCAAGCACTGTTTCTGACAATGGAGTCATATTCCTCCAACATGGCATCTACCCATGTGGGCTCCTGCGCTGCTTCTTCGAAAGAATATGGCTTTTTCATGATACACTTGCTCATAAGAGCCATGTATCCAGTATAACGGTTAGGTGATTGTCTCTATCTGCGCTGTGATGTAGGAACTCCTACATTCTGTGCCGCATCAATATTCAGTCTCTTAGCTTCTGTGGTACACTTTCTGCCTTGTCTGATGTTTGGTTCTGCATGAGTGGACTCCTCCACTCCATGAATCTCCTCCTGTGGCTGATCCACATCTAGAGGCTGATCTTTGGGAACAAGAAGTTCCTCCTCTGCATGCAAGTGTAGCTCCCTCTCAAGTGACAACTTCATGGCTTTCACCTCATTTAATTTCATATCCCGTCGCACTACAATCATTCGACTGTTTGTAAAATACACAAGATAATTACAGGGTGTTTCTGTATACCTCACAAATATCCCAACTTCTGCAATTGGCTCCAGCTTCTTCCTGACGTCCTTTGTCACATGAATGTAAACACATAAGCCAAAAATATTCAAATGAGAAATATCAAGCTTCTTACTAGTAAAAGCTTCTTCAGGTGTAATCATGCCAAGTACTCTATCAGGACAACGGTTTTTCACATAAACCACAGTGTTGCATGCTTCCACCCACAAGTGCATCAGTAGGCCCTGGTCATGTAGCATAGCTCGTGCATCACCCACAATTGTTCTATTCTTTCTCTGTGTGACCCCATTCTGCTATGGGTTATGAGGAACTATGAGTACTCTTTAAATTCCTTCTTTGTTATATATGTCTTTTAATTCACCCGAGATATATTCACCACCATTATCGCTCCGTAGAGCTTTCACTTGCTTCCCCGACTCCTTCTCCACCAATGCTTTAAAATCAGAGAACTTTGAGAATTTTTTGCTCTTATTTTCCATGAATAAGATCCAGCATCTACGAGAATAGTCATCAACAAAAATAACATAATACCTCTGTTTTCTTGTTGAAGCAACCGAGAAAGGTCCACACATGTCTGTGTGACTTGTCTCCAGGATCACCGAAGCATGGTTCTCCTTCTCATGAAAGGTGGTCTTCACAAATATTCCCATATTACACCCCTTGCACTGATCTAACTATGCAAGAGTACCCTTGGGAAGTCCAGTAGAAATATGCTGAAAAATATTCAAGGTGCCATGGTGAAGATGGCCCAATATTTTGTGCCATATTTCACCCTCATCTCGGCTCACCACTTCTTCTGCTTTGCCCATCATTGCATCATAGTCATCTACCTCTAGCTTGTAGATATTATTAATTCAAACCCATATCTTCTTAGTTTGACCCGTTGTTTTATGTCGAAGGAAGGATTTTCCCTCACTAAAAACAACATCATAACCTTTGTCTTCCAGCATTGTGACCGAGAAAAAGTTCTTCTTCAAACCTGGAATAGTCATAACATCCTTCAACAAGAATGGATTACTGGACTCCCTCTCAAAGGTAATGGTCCCAATGCCTATCGCAATGTACCGACCATATTCACCCATCTCTATATGCATCTGGAGGTCCTTCTCCTCCAAGTCACTAAATAACTCCTTATCTCCTGTCATATGGAAAGACACACCACTATCAAGATACCACACTGATCCCAATGTGCTTCAAACCAAGCATGCTATCAAAGAGAAATCAAGTTCAGATTGCGAGGCTAAGGCCTCTCTAGCTGCAGCTCCAGCAACCTTCTCATTCTTCTTCTTTTGTGAGCAGATAGTGGCGAAATGCCCATGTTCGTGACAGTGAAAACACTTCAGCTTGGACAAATCCTACTTCTTTCCTTTAGCTTCGGATTTTGACGGAAATTTTTTCCCCTTCCATTTCTTTAATTTGGAAGCCAAAGCAAAATTTTATTCATCTTCATTCTTCGATGAAGAACCATCCCTGGTACTCCGCCTTATCTCCTCCTGCACAAGATCTGACCAAAGTCGCTCCCATCCTGGCAGTTTCTCCCGTCCATTGACAGAGTATTTGTAGCTATGCCAACTCTTTAAAAGCCCAAGGAGATCCAAGCTCACCAATTATTCATGATCAATAGTAACCCCCACACTTCCTAGTTCATCCTTGAAGTGGATAAAATTCATGAGATATTTTGGAATATTGTCGCCCTTCTCCATTTTTATTTTTCTGAGCTTGTCTTTAAGTTCCAACTTCCTCTGGTCGCTTCTGCTTTGGAAAAAATCTATCAAAGCCCTCCACATTAGAAATGGAGTGGTTTTCCCATGAATTCTGGACATAATATGGTCCTTCACCTCTTCCAACAGAATTCTTCTTGTCTTTGCTACCTTTTTTTTCCATGCGTCAAGTCCTGCAGCATCACTAGAATCTGGCTTAGGAACACCGCTATCAACGAAATCCTTCAGTCCATTATCCTCTAGCACTGCCTCCATCCTGTCCTTCCAGATTATGTAGTTCAAGTTTCCATCAAGGGCATACTCCAATCACAACCCATTGAAAGACATTTCAATGTATACTCACGTTCTGCACCAAGAATTTTCTGCAGCAAATTCGAATTTTCCACCAGCACAAACTCAACAATTATTCAAAATTGAAATATTCAATAATTAACACTGCTTTGATACCATGTAGAAATTATATACATTAAGCATGCATATATCCTAGATTCCCCTGATATCACAATATTTAACTTGCAAAATACAGAATCATTCCACTGTTAATATTTTGCAGAAACTTAATTGCAAACACATGTGAAGCATAAATAAAAACAATCGCACATAACATAGTTGTTTAATGGGAAAGCTTGAAGCTGAAAACCCCAACTATCATATATTATGTATCATGCAGATCATGTAACAATCTCATACAAAGCTTAGTACATCAAGCTCTCGGTACAATACACTTGTCACACACTAACAAGATGAAATCTACAAATCCATGCACTGATTTCTGCCCTCCTGATAGCCTGCCTCCACTGCGCAATCCCTGTTGAAGAATAGCTCTAAATGAATTCTAATTTCCCTTGCCTTGAATGTGAAATCCTCATTGGCAACTCCAATGTGTGTGTGATGTAATCAATGCATCACTATAGTCACAATAGATAGTCCATCTCACCCTTTCACCTATCTCTCCACTGGGTCTCCACTGGAACTAACATGCATTGTATTTAACTATTGTATTTGTTCAGTTGATTAATGAGTTATTATTTTTGAATTAATTAACTAATTAATTCACTCCACTCTCACTAGTGTATCATTCAGTTAGACTAGATACAACTAGCTCAACTGAGTTTAACTCACTTTAACTGAGTTAAACTGAATACAACTCCATGAACTACTCTTCCAACTCTGTCATAACTTTTCCACTTCAATTCTAACTGATTCCTCCATGCATGAACCCCAGTAAACCCTAAGAATTGCATAATTCCTTCAGCCCATTGATTTTCCAAATCTGTATACTGAAATAAATTGCTCCAAGAGAATAAGTTAGTGTTTATTGTCGGATAATTATTAAGGGCTAATAATATCCGACATGCATCTATTTTTAGATCTACGATCTATAGATAGACTTCGCCCAATATTCTAAAAATAGAATCTCATCTATTTTTCCAACTTGACCAACCATCCACAAATAGCATCCTGCAAATTTTGAAATATGATCATCATGTCTAAAAATAGACATAGTCTAAAAATAGACTTACGCCAAAAATAGCCTGCAGGCCCACTTAGTGAAGGCGACTCTTTTCACTAAGCTCATCATCTTGTTTAATGTCAACAACATTGGAAGACAAGAGTAGTAAAATGAGTTCTTCAGAATCACTTGTGAATAAAAAATTGTCAAGTTGTAGAAAATTCTTGGAATTTATCCATATATGATTAATGTGATGAATTTATTACATAACAAGACAATTATGGGGTTCAAAAATATGAATGATCTGATTGTTCAAGAGTTACTAAAATTCTCTAAGTTTTTTTTCCACAATTGAAAGGGGATGCCCAAAATAAATCAGATTTGTTACTTACTTTATTGAAAATTTGAAATAATGAAATAAATGAAAACATAAAAAACATAATTTGAATTAATCTATTCCTATTTCTAACGGAACTGAGGGAAACATGATTAGGTATATTCATACTTCTAATGTAACCATGCAAGCATTTTAATTCATGCATTTATTTACATATCAAACATTAGTAACAAAAATACAAATACAATTAAACTAAGGAAACGAAATCTGAAAACATAATGTATATTTATTTTTAGTAGCTTATTCACCATTACCTTCTCTTGAAATGTCCTTTCTAGTTGAATTTTGATTAGATCATAGAAGTCTAAATGAATTCCTATCAATGATTGGAAGGAGGTCAAAAGAGAAGATGATAGGTCAAGTTGTGGAAATGAGCTTTTAGATATAATGGTCTGCATAACTTTGTTAGTGTTATGTGCAAGTGTTAAACTATTAACAATCTTCCATGAAGGGAAAATTTCCAAATGTCTTTCAAATGGATCAATGAAAAATGGATGGAATTTTAATAGATCCAACAAAATATTATTGATTGAATTATATTGCTGGTCATATTGTGAAAATACACCCTCTTGTTGGCACTACTTTTGAGAAGTAAGACGTAATTGATAAGGAATGAACATCAATTGAAATTGGAAGTTTAATTGCTCTTGTTGTTCACAATTATAATTTGAATCTTCATTTTTCCATTGAGGTAATGCATCAATTAAGTGTTCAACATTGAGCTTCTCAATATGCTAGCACAAAGTATCTAAAAGTATAAGACGAAAAATAGAAAAGAAATATGAAGTTAAGAATAAATGATGGAATAATAAGAAAATTGAATCATAGTTTACACTAGTGTTACAGTTATTGTTACAACAAAATTGGGACTGACTTAAAGAAATTTCCTCTTCACAAGAATTGGGCAGAATAATGCAATTAGAGTGGTTGTTGATACCAACTTGTGAATTTGAGAGAGGGTTATGACTATAAATAGGAATGTGAGCTCTGTTATCATATAAATAATAGATTGGAGTGGTTTCTTGAATGCTGAAATCATGAGTATGATTAATTGTTTGAAAGTGAGAACTATTTGAAATAATTTTTGAATTATATTGTTCATCATTTTCACATGTGATGAGACTTTGACCATGAGGATTCAATTGCAAATAAGATAAATCAATATGCTCAATGTCAAAGTAAATATCATATTTTATCTCACGACATTCATTAGAATTCCCTTCGATCTTACCTAATGTATCAAAACAAAAAGGAATATTGAGTTCATGTTCATTAATTCCAGAAGAATGATCAATAATTAATTCTCTATCTTGATAAAAAAATAATCGTAAATTCATTTAGATCAGCCTCTCTATTTTTTGAAATATATTTAAAGTGAAGAGAGGATAAATTGCTATTAGAAAAATTATCAAGATAAGGGGAAAAATATGAATCCGAAACAATGCATTTTAAAATGTCTCTATTTGAGAACTCTTGTTCATTTTCTTCATTGAAAATTTCAGACTTAAGATCATTTACTTGGCTAATTGTTCTTTCTTGAAGAATTTTTCTTTGTTGTTCTAAATTTGGCATTTTCTCATCGTAGAAGAATTCAGAATTTTTTACACCAGATTGCATACTATTGGAAATTTTGATCATTATTTGTACTTGTCGACTTATTCTCTGATTTTTTTGTTTCAACGCATACTGATTTTCAAAATTTTAAGCAGTATATTCTTCAAGATTGCTACTAATATCTTCTTGTATTTGAATAGTGAAATTTTCCAAGATTTGTGATTGAGATTCATTGACATATGAAGGTACACCATGATCATTATCAATATTGTAGGAAGTGTACACTAAATGAATGAATTGATCATAAATAATAGAGGCCACTTCATTACCATTTCTTTGCACCTCCATTTTGGTATTCTTAATTATGTTAATGAAATTGGAAGGAGATTGAGAAAATATTGAAATAATTTCACATGGATATTAATGGAAGGAAGAGATAAAATATGTTCAAACCAATCTAATAATTCACCTTTCGAAGGTTTATCTTCAATTTTAAATTTTAAACAATTTAAATGAAATCTAGTAATAAAATCAATTAAAGACTCACTTTCAAACCTTTGTAAATATTCCAAGTTGTCACATACTTGTTCGTAGTCATAGATGTCAAATTTACAAATAAATATTGTAATAAATTGTTCCTAGCTGTGAATTGAGGCAACTGGAAGTAATTGACACCAACTTTTGGCTTTTTCCAAGAATGTAAGAGTAAAAATTCTGCATAAAATACCTTCATCAATTTCTTGAAAATAATAATTTGTAAAATTTTGAATAAATTGAAAGGAATGATTAAATGCATAATTATTCCTCTTATCATTAAAATTTTCGTGAGACAATATTCTTACTATTTCTGGTGGAGTATTAGAAGATGCACATCCAGAAATACAACTCCAAATTGCAAGTTTTAGAGGAGCCATTGTGAGAAAAATGAAATGTTAGAATACAAATACTCTAGTAGATAACAAGTTTCAGGCCCTCCTTCTAGTGCCAAAATGTTGAAGCCACGAAATTCGCTACAACATGGGGGATGACCACCCGATCCAGACCTTAAAGAAGTTCCCTTATCATTTGGAATGGTGGTTCCAACTGGTTTAATTAGGTCCAATTATGGTTTAATTAGGTCCAATTACCTTCTATCAATATCCAATGGATTAAAATATTACTTTTGTCTACCAATGGAAAAGATACATCAGATCATCTCTCTTACTGATCAGGCAAGAAACTGATCCTTAAGCTAATTTGGGGCTTATCCAAACCACAAATAAAGTTTTTCCTCTTTGGGAAGAGGACTTCTAGTAATTTAGAATTAAATCTAAATGCAAAATTATTCTAAATATCAAGCAAAAGGAAAATTATCCTAATCCTATCTCAATTATGTGGATATAGATCTAACCCCACCGATAGCAAGATATTTAAATGATTCAGATTTAAATATGTTTTTCTTATAATGAATATAAAATTAATGAAATAGTTCAATTAATTGATATTGTGAATGCCAAAAAAAATTATATTCATAGATCTCTTAACTAAAATAATCAACCGACAACATTTAGGAAGTAGTTCATAGAAATGATATTGATTGTTAAATCAGTAATTCAAATAATTAAAAAATAATATGAGGAAATAGTTTACAACATAAAATTGTTTATTAAATTAATATTAAAAGACATATTTCTGAGTAAATAGTTACTTAGAAAATCAGAATTTAACCCATAAGAGCATATATAAATAATAACATATAATTGAGACACATTACTCATATCGACAATAGTGCACAAATATGAATAAAATGAAACATTCCTGCTATCATAAAATGAAACCAATATTAAAAACAATAGTATTAGAAATACCAATTTATTGAATCCATTTCTCTGGCTAGGATCTCCAACAATATTTTACAATGCTTGAATTTCTATTGTTAAAACAAGAACTACAGTAGTGCTAGCTCTGTTCTCCTTACATAATTCAGAATGCAAAAGAAAATTCCTCAATAATCCCCGGATCTGAGATTTATCTCCTCTACCCAACAACTCTAAATCCTCTATACAATAGTGACCTCAAGAATTCCTAAATTGCAGAGAAGATGAGCCCTTATTATATTCTACAATCTACTATTTATAATATTTTCAAAAGAAGTCCTCAATAGAAAGTTGTTGAAGAGTGGTTATGCTCAATCAATTTTCATTGGTTCAAAATCTTATTCTTCAATTGTTGAAACCTTCTCATTGATTGTGATCTTCTTATCTCATCTCTTCAAAATATTTCTCAGCATAAACCAATCAATAATTTAATTAAAATACAAATTGGAATCAAAATGATAAATCTGGAATTAAAACAAATCCAATCAAGATTTAATTACATAATAAAAATAAAATAAATATGAGCTTTCCAATGATTCTTACAAGGATTTAATTGGTAAAGGATATCATTGACAAATGGGTATGCACATAGAAGAAGCTGCGGGAAAATGAAAATGTAGAAAATAAAACTCAGAAAAATTAGTTTTGCTTAAAAATTTGAAGCTTGATCTTTTGCTAAACTTTAGACCTGATAAATGATCAAATATGGAATTCAAAACATTTCAGAAATATTCTCTATAATTTTATCTATTTTACAAGCCATCCTGGGCCCCATTTGGCCAAGTAAAACTCAATCTATGAACCTCTAAAGTTAATGAGCTAAAACTACAAGAATTCTAGAATTTCTGTTACTTGGGCTAAAAATCAGAATTTCTTAATTAAATTAAAGACAAAATTATATTATAATTATAATTTAATTAATGCTAATATAATTATAATTATGTTATTAATCTTAATGTATTACACACAAAAATTAATGATTTAAAAGTTATTTAAAATATAAATATATTATATTAATATTATAATTTAATTATATTAAAATTATAATTATAATATAATAATTATAATAAAAATATAATATTTATTAAATTTTAAAAACTTAAATTTTTTAAAGCAAAACCATATTCGTGAGGTTTTATGGAGGAGGGAGGAGTATTAATGAAGTTATAAGGAATGGAGGGTTATGGAGGTATAAGGGAAGTCAAGAGAGGGATAAGCTGATGTGAGGGTGAGGTAAGGGAGATGAGTCGGGAGGTATAAAGAGATGAACCAAAACATTATGTTAAAAAATTTAACCCCTCGCATAAAACCAAATCGCTCATCACAATTTTTAAAGGGACATGTTTGAGGTGCTTGAAAAAATTTGCAATATGTGATATTGCAATATCACAATCACAAATTTTTATCGCAAAATTTTTTGATCGCATTTTTTGGAAGGAAGGATGTGATAAGAAATGGGGTCCATGTGGGATTAACAATCCTACAAATTTGACTATAACCATTTTGCAATTTTGAGATTATAGGCTTGGAAAATTATTTTAAAATAATAAATTGGAGTAAATTACCAAGATCTTGAAACATGTTTTTATCTGTTGTACAATTTAGCTTAGTCATTTTATAGGACCGTTAGTGAAAAACAAAAGCCTTAGAAAAAATTAACTAAGAGTTAATATTCAAAATGAATGACTATTTTAACTGCAAAAATTGAAATATCATACACTTTATACATTTTTTTAATCCCAGCGAGAAAATGATCAAACTTCAAAGGAGTTTCATTTACAAACTAGTTGACCAAATGAGGAGAAACAGGTGTTGATGGAAATATTTCTAAAAAAAACAATCAATGAAATGATCAAAATGGAAATCCGACAAAAATGAAAAAATGGTAAAATTTTAGGACAATTAACTTAATGAAAATCATAAAAGGTGCTTAGCCAAAAATTAGTAAAAAGGGTCCCCATTATTGAAGTAAATAATTCAAAAATGGGGGTTGTTGGGTTTTACCTACAACAAAAGGGAAAGCAAAAATGATCCTTTAGGGTTTCCTTATTCAACTTCCTATAATCAACACAAATCCACCACTTTCCATTCTTTTTAGGAACAATGACTAGTTGGGATACCCATTGACTGTCCAATATAGGGTAGAGAAATCCTACATCCAGTAAGTTCTAAAGTTCATCTTTAACAAAATTTTTTAGGGTGGGATTATTTCTTCTCTGCGGTTGTCTCACAGGTTGACACTCTTCTTTGATGTATATATGATGGGTGCATAAATTAGCATGGATTCCTTTCATGTCTGTGTACTCCCAAGCGAAGGCTTCCTTATGGTCCCGCAGGACTCTTAGTAACCATTCAGTTTGGGATGATGAAAGGTTTGGATTAATATTCAATGTTTTCCCTGGTTTAATTTCTACAGGATCACTGTAACAGGGTTAAACTAGAAGAATATATTCATCTTCGGTTTCTGGTTTAATGGTTTCCTGCATATTATAGCTCATAACATATTCTATAAATTAGCAAGTTGAATCAGAAACAAAATGAGGGTTTCTGATAAAAGTAATGATAGCATCATCCTTCGTTTTATCCTTAAAATCGAGGGCTTGTCCAATAGTGAGGATTGGTTTAATTTCGTCAATTTTAGGCTTGTGCCCTTCTGAAGATAGGGAACTTTGTGTTACAATGAGTTTTGACTTTACTAATGGCCTTGGTTCTATAGGGTGATAAAGGAAAAGGTTATTTGTGACCTTCTCATTCGATATCACCATATTTCATAACCCACACCTGATATAGGGATCTGTGGTTGCAAGCTAAGGTCTTCCTAGAAACAAAGGATGGCCACCAATTGGGGATTGCGTATGAAATACCAGCAGGTCAATGGGGTAATGCCATGGGTCTACTGAAATGGTTATTTCTGCCAATTTTAAGACAGTTGGGGTTGGTTTAAGATTTCATAAACCCAAGTTAAGCATGGTCTTAAAAGCGACAACTTTAATTGTGGCTCCCAAATCTACCAGCACGTTCGGTATGTCAACCTTGTTAATCTATACTGTCAGAATCAAGTTTCCTAGATCCCCATACTTAACAGATATAGACTTTCCCCGCATGATGTCATAAAAATTTCTCATAACATGGATGGTAAGCAAGTCCTTTGATTTTCTCCTAGGTTTCTTGTAATAATATTCTCTAATTATTTTAGCATAAATTGGTACATCCCTCATAGCTTTAAGTAGGGGGGTTTTAACAAATAAGTTTTACAATTCTCCTAAAAGGTTAAAATCTTAGAGAGGGTTATATTTACTCAAATATAATCTCTCACGATAAGGAGGATCAACTTGCCATCCCTGAGTAATAGTTGATTGAGGAGGGGATTGTTTTATGACAACTTCGTTCGACCCGTCCACAATTGTCCGAGGTTCTAGCTATGAGACCTTGTCATCAACATTTTTAATAATGATCAGAAAAGTCTGAGCATTCACTACCCAACCAAATCTCAAATTTATCTCGTTAAATTATGTGGTAGAGATGTTATACATAGGAAGGTTGAGTGTATCAACCGGGTAAGCCCCCTTATTATTAGTATTTGGATTAGGTTGAATAGGAAGTTGAGGAATAAGGGGAGTATTAGTAGAGGAAACATTAGAAGGCAGTTGTAACTACTACTATGGCATAGGTTAGGGAAGTTTTCAAGAAGGAGGAGGAAGCCCACGCCAATTCTGGGACCATGAAGGGTTTGGACTAGACTGATGGAGCCAAGGCTGACAAGGTGGATATTGAAAATACTGTGGCCATCAAGGTGAAAAGAGTATTGACTGAGGGCCAATATTTAAGTTATTAAAATATTGAGAAATGTCCCGAGGCATACCTTGATTCTTGTTCTAAGGTCGTGGTTTCCATGGTTTTCTGATCCCATAAAGTACAACTGATCTACCTCTTCATTTTATCCTTGAAAAAATTCCTTTAGTCTCGGAAGAGACATGCACGACTTGGTAGAATTTCTCCATTCACACATTGCACAGGTCTCCACAATATTCAATGGAAATTCTTTTAGTGGGTGTTTCTTCCTGCATTTAGGGCATAAATTTCCATGGTATTTGCTAATTCCATATACTTCTTTTTCTCTTGTAAAATGTCCAGTTTTGAGGATAATGTACTCAGGATATCGGTCCTTAAATTCTCTGAAAAATTTCCAATTTATACTTTCATAACTCCACCGCTAGATGCTTCAAGCGTCTAAATCTCTTGCTTGTTCCTTGTAGCCCCTCAGTAACACTGGATGCAGAATTCGTAGATGGTGTCAAAATCCTCCTTCGATATATCACATTTTCCTACTATATTCAAAAGTTCCAAATATTCTTCCCTCAGTGCCCAGAGAAACATAATCTTCACAATTTTATTTTCCAGGTCACTTTGGCCTAATCTCTATAAACAACATTTGAAACATCCCACAAATTTCTCTAGATTCTCATCCTCTTTATGCACAAACTTAAATATTTCTTCCTTCATATCTCGAGATTTTCAATAATCTTGATATTTATCCAAGAAACTCATTTTAATATCGTCCCATGAGGTGATAGAATTTCCTCCTAAACCCATAAACCATCTCAAGGTTGTTCCTTTCTAAGTGACAGTTAATATATTCAATTTCTGAGCATTAGAAATATAGTCATACCCCTAATAGACAATGTCGAATTCGAAAAGGAATGTGTCCAGATCTTCGGAACAAAAACCATGGAAATTAGGCAATGCTGTCAAAGGAATAGGCTTCATGGGTGCATCACCCCCAATATCTCCAATTGGGAATTCTATCGAGGAAATTGGAGGGGCCATGAATATTTCCAATACTCACTCGAAATATCAATAGGTTCGGATTGTTCTACAACATCCGGTTGAGTTTGTTTGACATCACTTTCTCGATCAAGTGATGAAATGAATTCCCTTAAGTTTTCTTCTTCTGAGCTTATAATTTTCATTTCCTCTAATCCTTTTCTTGCTACATCTTATCCTTTTTCTGTTTAAGGGAGTACTTCTACTGCTAAGGGCAGTACTGGTTGTAAGACAAAATACCCTACTTCTTCTCCTTCTACCATTGAAGGGAGTAATTTTACTGCCGAGTATAGTACTGGTTGTAAGACAGACTTCCATTCATATTTTGTATGAGATTTCACTCTCACAACATCCCATGAAGATCCCTCTGACTCGGCCTTTGTGATGATTTCTTAGATATGGGTGATTCTACCTAAATCATTCCTTCCTCTTTTTAGGGTTCCTCCTTTTCCGATTTTATTCAGTTCTCTATTCATGAAATCATGGGAAGAAAAACAAATTCAAAAAATCCTTAAAGCTCACGACCTAAAGTAGGGTAAGAAAACTTCCCTCCTGGGATGAGAGAGCGGCCCAAAAAAATAGAAAAGAATAAAAATAAAGCAATGAGGAAATATTAAGCTTGGGACTTGAAGCAGGGTAAAAAAATTCCCTCCCAAGGACGAGAGAGTGGCCCTTAAACAAAAAGAAATAAAAATAAAGAAATTAAAAAATCTAAGCTTGGGACCTAAAGTAGGGTAAGAAAACGTCGCTTGCCAAGATGAGAGATTGATCCTAATATTAATATTGATTGTGCCTTCACGCCCTTAATATCCTCCCCAACAACGGCGAAAAAATTTTGGTAGTCAGATATGAATTGTATGACTCACACTTTTTCAACATTAAATGTGAATTCAGGATTCCTCTGGTTATTGCAAGGCTAACATGCAATGTATATGTAGGCAAAAATTAAAGAATTCAATATTTATAACTAATCAAAGAAAGCACGTATAATAAAAATCAACTGTAACAACAATAAGAGTAACAACAATTAGGATTCAAAAAAATCACACTTAAACCATCACAATGATAAAAGGAAGATGCAACGAAACAAAAAGAAACTAAACACACACTAATCTAACAACACCTGGTCAGAAAAGCGGGCCCAACTCCCTATTCAAGGATGTGGTGAAATTACGAACTCAAAGAAAGATAAAGAAATCATAAATTTCATTAACTTTAATAAATATACAATAAGAGTTACTATTACAAACTCATAACTTGTCGTATGCTAACCCCTTATAGTTCAACCCCTTTTCATAGTCTCGTAACCTTATACAAATTATCATATGAAAAAATCCTATAATTATGGTAGTTGTTGCCCACAATTATATGGTGGTTGTCAATGAAAAAAATAATGTAAAAGATAGCAGCGAGGTATAAAAAAATTTGTTCCACCGTTGCACCTAATATCCAAGGATAGTGCTGCTAGCTCGATGGTCTTCATCCACTAAATCATAATTTTAGCCATTCTTCCTCCAAATATGCAAGAATAATCGAGTTATTAAGCAGCTTAGGAAAAAATCCCCTACAACTATGTTTTATTGATTAAAAATCCATAAATACATGACAATAGGTATACCTCTGCAATTTAAGACACAAATTGATCAATAATAGCGTAAAATTAGGAAAGGAAAGAAGTTAAAAAGGCTCCTAAAGATATGCAGATTTACCTCCCAAAAGTTGTCTTTTAGATTTGATGTTTGGTTGGCTTTGATGATGATTCCAATGCCACTATTCCTACATTTACCACTGCTTTTATCTAAACATGATCAACTGATCCAAGTAAAATTGGATTTCAAATTATAGTATCTGGTTAAAATGAAACTACTAGTATTGGTGATGATTCCTCTATCTCTATTGCAAGAGAGGCCTACACCTATGTTGATGGAAGTTATTCAACTAATGAAACAACTGGGTCAACAACTCTAGTCACCTATGCTCCTACTTATGGTGCTTCTTAAACCACAATTGGACCTTTCTGTATTTCCTTGATTCATTTATTTTGACAAATTCAATCTCAGTGAAAAGGGGTTAAACCCAATCAACTCATAGCTAAGAGTACTGGGCCAAGTTGAACATTGGGTGTTTAAGGCTTAGATATACCTTTTGAGACTTAGTTTTAGGTCATACAATTAGTAGCATAGAAGAGATGCTTAGGGATAACTAAAATATGAGGAGGGGAAAGCACACCATCTTACCAACTTCTATATCTCAACATTGAGCTGGTAAATTCTCCTTTTTGGAGGGTATGTTGGGTGGTAAATTTTACTATGATAATAGGGCCCCTACCAAAATAAAATAGAGGGTGGATAAATTTGGGTAAGTAATGAATATTGAGGTGCAGAAGAATGTGGGTGCGTAAATAGAAGAGATAAGTCTAGTGAGTGGATCAATTTCACAGTGATAAGTGGTGAGAACAAATATGGCTTTCCAAGGAATCCAATCACCAACTGCATCCTTTTGCTATGATATTGTAGTGAATATGATATTTTCAGGTTCCACCCACTAAGAAAGACATTTCCTTGGTATTGAAAGTTGATGAATCACCGTAGTTATTAGCGAAAATGAACAATTTGTAGGAAGGACTTCAGTGATCTTTCATAAAGCTACAAGAATAGATGATCTCTTATCATATTTTTTTGTATTGTGGAACTCAAAGGGGGGTTCACTATGATAAAAGGAGTCCCTCCTGAGAGTCATACCCAACCAATCTTAGTAATTATAAAGAACATATCTCTTTCCACCATGATAGATTGAAATCTAAGCTCATTTTCATCCATGGTTATACCATTGAAACGGGAAAAGAATGGAATTATCGAAGTCCAATAATTCATTAAAGTAGGATAGTTGATCTACCATTTTGGGCTACTATTCAGGATCCATCAATCATGATTCCGGGGAGTGGCTAGATTACAATAATGCTTCCATTATTACTAGCTATAGCAGACATGACCATGTGATTCTCTCTAGGCCTTTGGTATACTTATGGGTTTTGGTAAGGAACTTATTTGGAAGTTTTTCTGTGGAAGGCTGTGTTGATGGCCAAAAATGATGTCATGAACATTTGGGAAGGAAATAGAGTTAGAGTACCAAATCAGAATCTTATATGTTTAAACGGTGGCTTTGACTAGTTCTATTGGGTCTAATTACCCCCTCTCTCTCACCAAACAAAAAGAGAGATAGAAGATCTATATCCTTGTTGCATGCTTGCAAGAAAGCAGTCCTTAAGCTAAATTGATAGCTCAACTAAGCCACACTCAATTTTTCCTATGTATAAGAGGACTTAGTTAACTATAAACGCAAATGTACTCTAAAACACATATTTCATTAAATTTGGAAGTATTCAGTGGATCTAGAATTTAGAACTTTAACTAGATTAAGTTTCTTCAAAATGTGGAATTATAAAATCACTTAGTTTACTAATTTTAATGTAGATATTAACTATTTTTGGTGAAAAATTTATCATGGTAAACTATATAAAACAAATTTATATAAACTTGCAAAAGAAAATCTTTCACATCTTAATATTGGATTCCTTACATTATCTCTTTTAAGACTTTTTATGGTTTGTACTAAAAGCTAAGTTTGTTAAAGCTATATTATGAAAATAATGTTGTGTATGTTACTATTATTAACCCATTTAATTATAATTTTATATAGTAAATATCATGTATGTGTTAAGTTATAATTATTACTAAGACAAGATTGGCACAATTTAAAAGTCTATCGCCTTTGCAAGACTAGTAATATGGTTGAAGATGAAAAACCTCTTTAAAGATCATCCAGTTTATACTCATATTGGATTTAAATTTCAAAATTTTTGGGGCTACCAACCTTCTTGATCTTTTAACTAAACACAATTATGATGATCTTGAAACGCTTCTTTTAATGTTTTTTGAGCATAACAATAAAGTTCTAAAAAAAATTGAGTAATATCTTTATGGCTTCTTATATACCATATTTGGTCTTAGTAGATGATAATCATCATTATCACCACCATAATTACATAGATATTTTTTATTTAAACGATATTTACTTTTGAATATTTCATGACAATGGTTAAGGGATGGACTCGCTTATTATCCATTGAGTGAGGGGTGACCACCCTCACGAGCGTTTAAAAATAAAATTAAACGTTTGTTGTTTTTCACCCTATGGGGTTTCCAAGGTATATCGGTGTTCAATGATGTGATTGCTTATTCTTTCAATTTGATGGTGTTTATTCCTTGCATAATGTGATGTTCATAATATCAAGTATGCGATTAACTAATCTGTTTAAAGGAATCATGAAATGGATGCAAGGTTTCGTCAAAAATATTATGTTAATATGATATAATAGTGGTTGGTAAATGTTATGTAACTTACTCTATGTAATGATGAACATTTTGTCTAATGGTTAATAAGGAATTTGGAATAGTAATTTGAATAGTTACCCATGGGTAATTTTTTTCAAAAACTTATAACTACATGTGTTTTCATCTGAGGTTACCAGGTGATGTCACAATAATGATGAACAAAGGCTAGTTCCAGTTGGAAAACAAAAGCTTCCTTGTTTCAATATGTTATACAATATTCTCCAAACAGTTAATGGAAGGTCCTAGAGGGATTAGGTCCCACTCGCTCACTGGAACAACAATATTATTATTGTACTGAATAGAAAATTGGAAGTAAATGATTAATAAATTGTAAACATGGTTGCATCTCGAGAGAGTAAAATAAAAACTGCAAGTTAAAAACAAGAACTTATGTGATAAGTCGAATAAAACTTGAAATAGGAAATTCACCAAAATAATCTATCTACAGTACTATGCCAATATATTTAAGTAAATTTCAATTATGTTTTCATCTTATAACATGAATAAACAGGTTGAAACACTAAAAGAAGAATTCCTCGTAAAAAATGTAATAATTGGAAAAGTTTTAATATATATAAATTTTCATAGTAATAACCCTTTCGAAACACAATATGGTATTCATAATTAAAGGGTTTGAAATGTCACAACCACTCACCAATACTTAGGATTATTAAAAGGAAAAACAATTTTAAAAATGCATATATTAAACATGTTTCGTGGTAGTAGAATTGCTTATCAGTGACATAAAATTTACAAGATCGAGTATTAACAATGTATTCACTACAGTCAAGTCACAAAATCCACAAATATGAAATTTTTTCTCTGTTGTTGAATAAAATAATAACCTTGACTATACAAGATTGTCATAAAACACCTAGTAAATGTTGGCTGAACAACCATTATTATAAATCACATAAACAAAACGACAGAGGAAATTTGGATCTGAGCCTGACAAGAGACATAAATTAACTAGAATATGTTCCAATAAAACAAAAGTAAATTGTTAGAGAAGGAACCTTGGAAAAACCCTAAGCCGATCATCAAGCCTTAGATGCCCAAGCTATGTAGGGGAAAGGTCATATAGTGAACCTAGTAACAAAGGTAGAATATTAGTTAGTAAAACATAAATGAGAAAGCATGCATGAATTTTAAATATAGTAAGAACTGATTCGAAACCCCAGGAATTACTTTTGTGGCTGCAAGCTCATGAAAAATCTGATCGACGATTGGAACAACCTTAACTAGATTAATACTATAGCAATCATTGAGCAAAATATTTGAAATAATTTTGTTAAAATTATTTGGGACCAAGGACTCTATTAACTTAATTTTGGTCAGAAATTAACATTATGATAATCTACAAGAAAATTCTAAACTGTAATAGTATTGAATAAGTGGAGGAGAGTTTCCCATCATTACTAGTAAAACCTAATGGAAAAACTATATAATGATGCACCACAAGAGCCCTAGATCCCAACACTTGCAGACAAGGATTAATCTCAATATTTTTAACCCTCTATCCATGAAACAAAACAAACCAAACTGTAATGAGTTGCAAAAAAACAAATAATTCGACCTGGGTGGTCAACACCATGGCTTGAACAAAATAATTCAACAAAACAAAGAGTCAGGATATGAAACATTAGAGCAGAGCTCTTCTGGACGTGAAAAGGGTGTGAATGAGGTTTGAATGCAGCAAGGGAGAGTGTGGATTCACCCCATAACCAACCTTATTCACGATGTGTCGTCAGATCCCAAAACTTAGAAATGAAGGGTCATATCTGTTACCACTTCACAATGGTGAGTACAGGCCACATGACATGGAATAATCCAAAACATGCATGCATATAAATTTGAAGAGATCTGAGCCAGGAACATAGTCTAAGGTAAAAGGTATTATATATTAATTCATATCAAAAGAAAAATGTAAAACTTAACGATTGATCATTATATAATGTGAAACAATACGGTATCAATTCACCCTATTATATTTCACATCATAATAAAAAGTACCAATTTTAAGTTGAGGATAAGTGTGTGTTGTCCTATAGGTCTCTCGGGTATAAATATGAATCTATATGGTATAAAAAATGTATGTAAAGGAAATTTTATTGTCATGCTACAATGGGTATATATATAAAAGTTGGAAAGGTATTATAACCTATGGTTAAAATTCATACCAGTGTTATAGAACGTTAATTCTAGTGCAAAACTAAGCATGTAAATAACCATAAAAAAACAGGTGAGTGGATGTTACAAGTGTTATCAGAGCTGAAGGGTTTAACACTATAGTTTGTTTAAGGGGAACAATAATAAATGGTGTTGTGTCCTATAGAAGGAATAATTGGAAATATGATAACTCCATCTATACGATCACTTCTACACGCTTTACCTAATTCAAATCCTGAAAGATGGGTACGTATAGGTGAAATTCAAGTCATATACATTATGTTTTTTTTTTTAAATATATAATTAAGGGCATAAATCACCAATTAAGACTGTAAATGAACAATAAATGAGAAATCAAATAAATTTTTGTGTCATAAATCCAAGGTAATGAGAAATGAATAATACTTTCATAAGTACATTGAAAAAGAGGAAAATTTCATCAGGTAAGTTAAGTTAGAAAATACTAATTAAATTATTGTCGCGGTACACTTGACTATAAGAACTGATATGTTGGGTGTCTAGGAGAAAAAAAAGTTGTGTGGACTACCTAAGTATTAATAAATGTTAATTAGTAAAGCATATCCTAAGATTGTAGGATAGTGAATAGAGAAGAAATTTACGGTTTGTAATAATTAGGAAGTATATTGGTAAATAAAGCAGGATAAATATACATGTGTAAATTAAGAAAAGTATGAAGTACTATATTGTTAAACAATAATAAAATATCAAATGGTTATGTTAACGGATAAGGTAAGTGTTGAACCCTGAAAGGTTTCAGTTTATCGATATAATGAATACCTACTTTAGCTGCAAGACCCTTTCTTTAAATTAAAAAAAATATGTTTTGACAAAAAAATTATAATATTAATAATCATAAAGACGTTTTAAATTAAACATCTAGTATGGATTCTTCAACAATGAGACAGGTAATTGCCTTATTGGTATAAACTATCCCCTTGCACATATACTGGATGTTGACCAAGGACCTAGCTAAGATAGTGAATGAGAAAATACTTGGTAGAAAAAATAAATATTTAAATCCTGAGAAAAGAATAATATTACCTATGTATGGAAGCAAGCCGGAAAATGAAAGATATTATAGCAATATTGTAAAACCATAAAAATAATAAGCATATTGTATGTTAAAAGAAAATATTTGAAACCTATCTTAGAATTTAAAAAAAAATGAGACTTATAATCGAATAAAAAAAAAGAGGGAATCTACATAGAATAAAGTATATATAGAAATTATAAAGGGGAATAAAAGGAGTCGAGAACCCTGTAATACGTAAATAAATATACATGATGTATTGGGGATATAAAACGTTTATGAGTACAAAATACATGTATACATATCAGTCAATGGTGGGTGATTAGTGGGAATGGTTAGAATAATTTCACCAAACTAACCATTAGCAACTAATCTGGAAGATATTGACAGTGGTGATAATACGAGATAACAACCTATATGAAAATGGTATATAATAGGTATAAATAAGTCCATTGCAATAATAACTAGTTGATACATATTTCATGATTGATGAAAATAAATTCCATACTCATAGGAGAACTAATGAAATTTCGCACTAAAGAGCCTTGTAATAAAGGGAGCCAAAAAAATAATGGTTACAATAGTAGATCAATTGGCACAAACTATCAGCATGAATGATGGTAATAGTGAATTGATTGAGAATTGTAGTAGAATCAATGGATAAAATACGCAATAAAGAACTAGTGAAATGGAGATAAGCTGTGATAAAAAAGATGGAAGAAGATCATTCTCAGAAATAATGAAGTAAAAAATATAATAGAGATTTTTTATTTGGAAGTAACATGATAATTGTATCTGGGGAATCACATCATAATAGTGTTGCTGATATCTAGAAAGATATTTTATTTACATCAAATTTAAGAAGTATAAAGTGAGTAACATCAGAGACAATTTTAAGAATATGAAAATTTACTAGAGAATGAGTGCAATGGCCCTTAAAACATAGAAAAGGAATTTAGATAGTTTTTGAAAATTCTTGTACCTTGTGGACACGAAGGGCTCAAGAATTTTGTGAGTTGTAGAATCGTAATATTGAATCATAGAATTACTCGCTAAATTTTTTACTTTATAATTGTCTCACCATTGGGAATGTTAAGTATGATCGAAGACAAGATGATAAGAGAATTTTTATTGATTGAAATTATTTTAAATTGTAATTTCGATATCTAAAGACCTGCGATAAGTGGATACAATAGGATGAACAGGAATATATGTGCGTTAAATTTCATGGCCAATTTAGTAGAACTACAGAAAATTGTATATATATATATATATATATATATATATACACACACACACACACACACACACCAAATGATACAATTGTAAATAAGATGGGGAAACTCTTAACCAGATCCTTACTAATTTGATGCCTTTTATTTAAAAAAATTGGCCAATATCATAAGCTGAAAAGGACAACATAAGAGAATATATATATATATATATATATATAGTTGGCAAACAAAATCTTTCCATTTGAAACATTCCTTGTTTCAATATGTGTATATAGTATACTACAAACGGTGAATGGAAGGTCGTGGAGGGACCAAGTCCCACTCATTCACTAGACCATTAATAATATTGTTATACCAAAAAAATTGGAAGTAAATGATTAATAAGTTGTAAACATGGTTGCATGCCGAGACTATAAATTAAAAACTACAATTCAAAAACCAAAACTAATGTGATAAGTCAACGAAAACTTGAAATAGCCAATTCACCACAATAATCTATCTACAACACTACACCAATGCATTAAATTAAACGTAATTTTTTCTTTCATCTTATAACATGAATAAAAATGTAGAAACCTCGAAAGAAGAATTCCTAATAAAAACTGTAATAATTGGAAGATTTGTAATCAATATAAACTATTCATAGTAACAACCATTTTGAAACACAATATGTTATTCATAATTAAAGGGTTCAAAACCTCATAACCATTAACCAATAATCATATGTATTAAAAGGAGAAACAATTAAAAAAAAAAAAACTAAATTACAAATATTAAACATTTTTTGTGGCAATAGAATCGTTTAGCAGTGACACAAAATTTATAGGACCAAGTATTAAAAATGTATTCATTACAACCAGTCATAAAATCCATAAATACCAAATCTATTCTCTAGTGTCGAATAAAATCAAAACCCTAACTATATAATACTGGCGTAAAACTCCCAATAAAAGGTTTTGGGTTGAACGACCATTATTATAAATCACAAAAAAAAAACAACAGAGTAAATATGAGTTCGAGCTCAACAAGAGACATAAATTAACTAGAATTTTTTCTTATAAAAAAAAAGGAAATCATTATAGAGGGAGCCTAGGAAAAACTCTAAGACAATAATGAAACCAAATATGCCCAATCTCTGTAAGGGAGAGTTTCTATTTTGAACCTAGCAACGACAGGTAAAATACCATTCTATAAAATGTAAATGAGTAAGCATGCATGAATTTCCAAGATAATAAGAACTGAGTCGAAACCCAAGGAATTAATTCTGCGGCCACAAGCCTATACGAACTCCTATCGGTGTCTGTAACAACCTTAAGCATATTGATATTGTAGTAATCATTGAGAAAAATATTTAAAATAATTCTATAAAATATATTTTGGATATAGGACTATAGTACCTTAATTATGGTGAGAACTTCACATTACGATAATTTGCAAGTGAATTCTAAACATTGAGTCTTGAATGAGTGGAGGATAGTTTCCCATAATTACTAGTATAACTTGATGCAACGACTATAGAGTGAGGCATCACTAGAGCCCTATATCCCAACACCTCTAGACAGTAATTAATTTTCGGATTTCTAACCCTAAATCCTAAGAAAAAATAACCAAAATGTCATGAGTTGCAGAAAAACCAAAAAAATCTACTTGGGTGGTTGGCACCATGAATTGAACAAGATAATTCAATGAAACAAAGAGATAGTTTTCGAAACGAAGGAGTAGAGCTCTTTAGTACATGTAGAGGGTTTGAATGGGGTGTGAATGAGGCAAAGGAGAGGGTTTCTACACCACATAACCAAACTTAGTCACTATGAGTCGTTGAATCTCAAACCCTAGAACTCTAAGGTCATATATGTTGCCACTTAATAGTAGTGAGTGCAGGACACATGACATGGAATAATCCATAACATGCATGGATAGAAATTTGAAGAGATCTGAGCCGGGAACATAGTCTAAGGTAATAATATTATATATTACATCACAATGAAAGAAAAATATCAAACTTAACCATTTAACGTTATATAATGTGAAATAATACAATGTCGGTTAACCCTATTATATTTCGCATGGTGATCAACAAGGCCAAGTTTATATTTAGGATAAGTATGTGTTTTCCTATAGGTCTCCTACTATAAATATGAATCTATATGGTATAAAAAATTTACGTAAATGGAATGTTATTTCCATGCTAAAATCGATGTATATATGTGTATATGTGTGTGTGTGTGTGTGTGTGTGTTGGAAATTTAGTATAACTTATGGTTAGAATTCTGACCAATCTTATTGAATGTTAATTTGTTAATTCCGGCGTAAAACTAAGCATGTGAATAACCATTAAAAAAAGGGTGAGTGGATGTTAGATACACATTTTTTAATATATCAAATTAAATGTGATTAAAAAAAAGTCTAAAAACAATTCAACTCTAGATTTAATAATAGCTTAATGAAATATGAATTTTATTTTATATCCATTAGGTTTATCTCTAATGGTTGATTAGAATAATTGGATATTTTTTCCACTCATATTCAATTCTCATAATTAATGTAATAAATTTTAATGTAATAACGCTGAGCCTTGTTTTAAAGAATGAACAACCCCTAAAGAGTTGGAACATGCATATTATTCATATTATATATATATATATATATATATATATATATATATTCTAAAAATAAAAATATAACAAATTAAATATTATTTTAAAATAAAAAAAAATAGTGGATATAATCATATCTGCTAGATTTTGCAGTCTGATGGCCTCCCTCGAAATTCCTGTGTCAAATATTTCTCTCTTAGACACTTTTGTCTCTACACCTTTTTTCATCAAATACTCATTGATGCAGACTAGTTGCACAAATATCAGAATACGTGAGGAAACTGTATAGTTTACACTCCACACAACTTTATTACCTGCAGCGTATTTTTTTAACTTCGGAGCTTGTTAAACATACATATGTACGCGATCAGCAGAGTGAACCTACCCAAACACAAAGAACCCAAAAAAATGCATATACGCGGAATTTCTTACCAGAGGGTCCCACGATAAGCCTAACCAATCACAGGCGATCACAAGTTTTACAATTTGCAGTTTAAATTTAACACTTAAACCTTATTCCTTTCAAATTGCGAAGTTGCGCTGAGCCAACACGTGTCCTCCACTTTTTTACATCGCAAACAAATTAGTTTACTTTGTGGTGCCTTAACTCTTTAACTTCTAAATCTTGTGAATGGCGAAGTCGTTTCCCGTGTGATACAATATCCACTGTTGGTTTGGTCCTTGATCCAAATATCTTCGTTATCTCTCCACATCCTCACTTCGCATCGCAGGTTAAATAATTTAACTTGCAAAAATATTTAACAGTAACTATGTTCTGTGTGATGTGCGATGTTTCTCAACTGCGATGAGATCTCTCCCATTGATCAGGTTCAGATCTACGGCTCTGATCGCACCTGCAATCCAATTATCCTCCTACTGTATAACTAATATATGTGTGATTCAACATAGTTTTAAACCAATAGTTTCTTACAGAGAGCCCAATCAATTACAAAACTCTTGAAAATTAATAATAAATGAACTTAGAGAGCCAAGCCCTTGATTGGCTGGTTATTACAATTGTTTATGCTCTCTATGCTCTCTCCTCTCGCACACTTATTTCACACTTATCTCACTCTTTTCTACACTTTTCTCTCTCTCACACACACCTATCTCATACATATATATATTTATCTGAAGAAGTCCTTCTCGCCTCTAAATTTATTTATGTTGAACCACTCCTAACAAACAAATGCTACCGTATTTCTAAGCTCATATCCTACTTGGCTAAATCTCCTCGTAGGGAGAAACTAATTTCTATTTTATTCCTAATTAATTTATCAAAGCCAAACAGACTAACTTCCCTCATTTAAAACTAAGTAAAATATTAATGACCAAATATTATCCACCTCATGTTAGCCACAACATGTGAACATACAATCACATTGTTGGCTAAGTCTGGATGCTCCTACATCAGACTCTCGGGGAAGAAAATATTGATCGATCAATGCTTCAGGATCTATACTAAAGTTTTGTAACTCTGCTACTATCATCCAACTAGAATCTTCCATAGGATGTCCTTTCCATTTGACTATATATTGATAGTAAGTTTTTCCTCTGGTCTTATTTGCTTCTCTTTTCTCCAAAATGGCTTTTACTTATTTCTTTTCTGTCTTTGGCATCTGTTCCTTCCAATTCAAAGTCTGGTCTTCCTCTTCTGTAGAGTCTTCTTGTATCTGTTCCTTTGTTCCTTTTTATAGGTACAAATCTGCAACATTAAAGACGGTTGATATTCTAATTCCTACTGGTAATTGAATCTCATATGCATTTGAAGAAAATTTCCTCAAAATTCTACATGGTCTTATCCTTTTCATTTTTAATTTTTTATAAGTCCCAACTGGAAACCTTTCCTTCCTTAGATAAACCATGACTAAATCATATACTTGAAACTCCCTTTCAGTCCTCTTCATATCATCTCTTTTTTTATATATTTGGGTGTTCTTCTGTAAGCTCCTCTTGACTTCTTCCTACAACTTCTGTATCTTCTCTGCAAACGCTTCAGCTTTAGCACCCCTTATTTCTTGTTTGCTAAAATCTCTAAGTTAATACACCCCTCTTGGATGCATTCCAAAAAAAATCTGAAATGGACTCATTCCAGTACTCTGATTAGGATTATCATTATAGGAAAATTCAGCTTGAGCAATGCTAAGTCCCATTGCTTTGGATTTTTGTGAACCAAACTCCTTAATATGTTTCCCAAGCTCTTGTTCACCACTTCAGTTTGTCCATCTGTCTGAGGATGATAAGCTGAACTGAAACTGAGGTTGGTACCCAGTTTCTTCCATAGAGTCCTCAAAAAGTTTCCTATGAACTTTGTATCCCTGTCTGAAATAATACTCACAGGAAATCCATCCAATCTTATAACTTCAGAGAAAAAAAATTAGCAATGTCAGTTGCATCACTAGTTTTCTTACAAGCAATAAAATGTGCCATTTTAGAAAATAAATCTACAACAAGATAGATAGAATCATGTCGTCTTTGATTTTTCGACAATCCTAAAACAAAATCCATGCTGATAGCATCCCAAGGTCTATTGGGTATTGGCAGTGGCTGATACAATCATGTATTTTGACTTCTCCCCTTAGCATGCTAACAAATCCTTCATTTCTCAACAAATCTCTTAACATAAGTTTGCATATCTGGCCAGTAGTAAAAAGAATTTACCTGACCAAAAGTCTTGTCTTGTCTAAAGTGTCTAGATAAGGCTCCACTGTGTTTCTCTTTAATTATATTTTCCTTCATAGAACATTTGGGAATACTTAGTTTATTACTTTTGAATAGACAACATCCTTAGATAAGATAATCCAACCACTAGCTTCTATTATGAACTACTGGATTTTTCATAGCTGCATAAATTTCCTGAAATTTTGCATCTTCTTTATACATTTCAACCATTTATTCAAATCCTAAAACACAAACTTTGATTTCTTGCATGGTTAAATTCACTCTGCTCCAAGAATCAGCAACTTTGTTCAACTTACCAATTTTATGCTTAATCACAAAAGTAAAAATCTGCAAAATTTTTACCCATTTGGCATGTTTTTGGTTCAATTTTGGCTGGTTGTTTATAGACCATAACGCGTGGTTATCATAATATAGTACAAACTCTTTTGGTAACAATTAATGTCTCCATTTTTTCAAGGCTTTCCCAATAGCATAAAGCTCTTTTTCATAATATGAGTATTTATTCCTAGCTTCATTTGGTTTCTCACTGAAGTATGCTATTGGCCTCTTTTCTTGACTTAAAGATGCTCCATTTTAAACTCCACTAGCATCAGTTTGAACTTGTAATTTTTTTTCAAAATCTGGCAAAGCTAAAACTAGTTTTTCTGTAATTTTCTTCTTGAGCAACTTGAATTTTCGGTCTGCTTCTTCTGTCCACTTGAATGGCTAATTAGTTTCCTTGATTGTTTCAATAATTGGCACACAAATCTGTCTAAATATTCTGATAAATTTTCTATAGAAACTTGCAAGACCGTGAAATCTTCTTACCTCAAATATGTTTCTTGGAGTTGGCCAATTCAAAATTTCTTGGAATTTTTCTGGATCCATTTTCAAGCCTTCTTTAGAAACTACAAATCCAAAATAGACTAGCTCTTTCTTCATAAAATTGCATTTCTTCAAATTTATTAGAAACTTCTTGTTTTGCAAAGTTTTTAGAACCAATTTAACGTGCTCCAGATGCTCTTCTTTACTTCGACTGGAAATTAGAATATCATCAAGATAAACAATTACAAACTTACCTGCATATTCCTTCAAGAATTCATTCATTAATCTCATGAATGTGATGGGTGCATTAGTGGGCCCAAAGGGCATCAATAACCATTCATACAAACCATTTTTTGTTTTGAAGGCAGTATTCGACTCATCTCATTCTCTAATCCTTATCTGATGATATTCACTCTTAAAATCTATCTTAGTAAAATATTTTGATCCACTCAAGAAATCCATCAAATCATCCATGTGTGGTAAAGGAAAATGATACCTGATGGTGATTTTGTTTATGGCTCTGGAATCTATGCACATGCGTCATTCACCACATTTATTTGGAATGCGTACTGTTGGTATAGAACATGGACTAAGGCTCTCACTCATCAACCCCTTATCCATCAACTCCTGCACTTGTCTTCCAACTTTGACATTTTCTTGAGGAGTTAACATGTATGCTGCTTTATTCGGCAAACTTGCTCCAGGTATTAGATAAATGTGATGAATAATACTCTTGATTGGTGGTAATGCACTTGGAAACTCATCCAAAAGAATATCAGAAAAATAACTCAATAGATGTCGGATTTCTTCAGATAAAACTTCTAAATTTGTGGAAGTTAGAATTACCTTGGGTCTTCCTACAAAGCAAAATGAATCTCCTCATCCTTCTCGACTTCTTGCAATAGTTCTTTCCCACTCATTAGCATAACATTGTTTCCAGTGCTTCTTTGTCAGCTTCATCCTTCAATGGCAGCAATGTGTGTTTGTTTCCACCCTTCTCTAGATTATAAGTGTTTCTTCTACCATCATGTATGGCTTTCAAATCAAACTGCCAAGGTCTTCCCAGCAATATGTGACATACATCCATGAGCATTACATCACATAATATAACGTCCTTGTAAGTACCAATCTGGATCTCTACATTACATCGTTCTGTCACAATAATTTGATGTCCTTTTTGTAGCCATGATACCTTATAAGGAGTAGGGTGTATTATTTTTACCAATCCTAACTTGTCCACCATATCTGTACAAACAAGGTCATCAGTGCTTCCACTATCAATTACCACTTTGCAACATTTTCCCTTCAACTTTCATATAGTCCTGAATAGATTCTTCCTCTGAGCTGGCTCTCTTGCGTCTTTTTCTGCTTTAAGAAATACCCTTTTCAATAACAAGGATTCTCCTACTTCGGGTGGTTCCTCTTTACCTACAATCTGAGGATTTTTTTCCTTGGTTTCAACAACATTCACATTTCTCTGGGTTGTTGACTTATTATGAGGACATTCCCATGACCCATGTCCCCGTTCACCACATGTAAGGCACAAAATATCTCTTCCTCGACCTCTACCTCTGGTTACAAACCTTCCTCGACCAGAGTCTCCTCTTTGTGGTGATCTACTACTCGAACCTCCTGCTTCATTCTGGGAATGTTGAAATATGCGTTTTAATGTTCCTCTTCCTCTTACTGAACTCTTTCCTCTATTCTTCTGAATTTTCTTCCTCTATTCTTCTCTTCTAGTTTTAAGGCTGCCTGGTAAACATCTTCAATTATCTTCAGATTTAATAGACTGATCTCATCTTGGATATCATACCTCAAGCCATTTATATACCTGGCTACTTTCTCAAAATCATCCTCTACATGTCCAGCTCTTATATTCAGCTTATAAAACTCCTCTGTATATTCTTTCACTTTCATCCCTTTTTGTTTCAAATTCTGTAATTGCTAAAAAAATTTAACTGATAATCCTTGGGCATGAACTTACTTTTTAATTTTCTTACAATTTTATCCCATCATTTGATTTTTGGCTTTCCTTTTCTCTGTATGGATACCTGTAACTCCTCCCACCAGATAGCTGCATGACCCTTTACTCTGGTGGCTACAAACTTCACTTTCCTTTTGTCTTCAACTTCTTCAAATTCAAAGTACTTATCTAATGAACTGATCTATTCCATTAACTCTTCCACATTGAGACTTCCATCATACAAAGGTACATCCACCTTTGGTCTTCCAGTTGCCTTAACCAACATTTTTAGCATTTTAGTTGTTCATATTTTGTTTCTTCTTCTTCCTTAGAAATTTCCTCTAATGCGTTGGCATCTCCTTCTTCACATGCTCTCCTCTAAGCAACCTCTACTATCTCCATTCTTGTACGAAGATGTCGAATTTCATCCAACAGAATTGGATTAGCTTCGGGTCTTCCACGACCTATGCCAGCTCCTCTCTTGGGTGAAATTTTTGCTCCAAATTTCAAGAACATAACTCAAGTCTGCTCTGATACCAAATGATGCAGACTAGCTATAAAAATATAAGAATACGCACAGAAACTATATAGCTTGCACTCCACACAACTTTATTACCCACAACGGATTTTTTAACTTTGGACTTCTTAAACATACATATGTGCACGATCAACAACGTTAACCTACCCAAACACATAGAACCCAAAACAATACATATATGCAGAATTTCTTACCGGAGGGTCCCACGATAAGCTTGACCAATCATCGACGATCACAAGTCGCACAATTTGCAGTTTAATTTTAACACTTAAACCTTATTCCTTGCAAACTGCAAAGTTGTGCTGAGCCAACACATGTCCTCCCCTTATGAATCCTCTTCCTGTGCACTACGATCTCCACCATTGGTTTGGTCCTTGATCCAAGGATCTTCATTATCTCTCCACCTCCTCACTTCGCATCGCAGGTTAAACAATTTAACTTGTGAAACTCTTTAACGGTAACTATGTTCTGTGCGATGTGTGATGTTTCTCAACTGAGATGAGATCTCTCTTGTTGATCGAGTTCAGATCTATGGCTCTTGTCACGCCTGCAATCTAATTATCCTCCTACTGTATAACTAATATATATGTGATTCAACAGAGTTTTAAACCAATAGTTTCTTACAGAGAGCCCGATCAATTACAAAACACTTTACAATTATTAATAAATGAGCTTACAGATCCAAGCTCTTGATCGACTGGTCATTACAAGTGTTTATGCTCTCTCTACTCTCTCCTCTCGCACACCTGTTTCACATTTATCTCACTCTTTTCCACACTCTTCTCTCTCTCACACACCTATCTCATACATATATATATCTATCTGAAGCAGTCCTTCTCGCCTCTAAATATATTTTTGTTGAACCACTCCTAAAAAACAAATTCTACCCTATTTCTAAGCTCTTATCCTACTTGGCTCAATCTCCTCGCAGGGAGAAACCAATTTCTATTTTATTCCTAATTAATTTAGAAAACCCAAACAGACTAACTTCTCTCATTTAAAACTAAGTAAAATATTAATGAACAATGTTTATCCACCTCATGTTAGCCACAACATGTGAACATACAATCACATTGTTGGCTAAGTCCGGATGTTCTTGAATCACTCATGTATTTTTGCCTCATGTTGTTATTCATTCATCCATAATGTAACTGCAATTAATCATTTGACTATTGTTGACATCATCACTAAGGCCACCCCTTGTCCTCCTTCCTTTTCTATGGCCATCCCTCGATTTTCTACAATTTCCTTTGATATGGCCTCTGTTGTTGGTGTTGCAGTTGCTACCACCGAAGATGAATGCTTTTTCTCAGCTGATTTGGTGCATGCCCAAGGTTTCAATCTAGTGTGAGCAAAGAGGGAAGGTCACACTATAGATCTTGGCTATGCTAACCAGTGCCCTCGCTAGGAACACATTGTTGTGCAACTTGGAAACATGAATGGACCCAGTGATGAAACTCTACTCGAGATTTCAAAAGATAAATTTGTTGCCACTTCAGCAGGATCCAACTTCATGACACTTCCATATCACACAAATTTTTGTTTATATGGTTTTCCTCGAAGTGTTGGGAACCCTCCACTCTACTAGAGAAACCTTAATTCTAAAGGCCCCGGTTTTGTAGCATTATTTATACTTCCAAGGGGAGGTTATTAAATCAAATATAGAAAATTTCACTATCTTTGTGAGACAATTATCAAGAGGTTCCCTTTGTTTTTAGGTTAAGGCCACATATCTATTGTTCACACTCACAACCAGGATTCAGAATTGGGTGAGAACCCCATATGGCAGTTTTCATCTCTTATATGAAAGTTTAGAACTTTATGATCATAAAATCCTTAGTGACTATGACATAGCTAAAGATGTTATGATCTATTTTGTTTGAAGAGTAAGGGGTGGAGCCAGAAGCTAGATGTTTGACTACATCCTCCTCATCCCAACCCAAGTCCTGCAAGGATGTTCTTAAACCTAGACCTCAACTGCCAAACCCTAAATATCTATCAAGATCGACATTTATGGTAGATCAGGTAACGGAAACCCCATCTCTCGATGTAGATAATGTGATATGTAGCTTCATGGATGCATATTATGAACGGAAAGTGCTTATTTTCTGATCTAATGTCTTTTGGGCCTCAACTTCTTCCCTTTAGGAGTGGGTGAAATAGAATTGGTCTTAGAATATTGTGATACATTATTTCTCCAAATGATATCTTGTTGTGATAGTACCAAATTTAGCAAACCAATTTTTTTTTTCCTCAACTCAACATCATGTAGAGCCATTGCATCCCTCTATGTAAGAATTTAACTCTACGACCAAACTCGAAAAAGGCTTTTCCATAATTTTGGCTCCATTAATGAGTGAGCACAAGCATACCCACGAGCCAAACCACTTGGTCACTTAGAGGTAAACTACAAATGGGCTAGTTGTACTGAGATCAAAGCTTGAGAAGGCTGTAAATGTATGATTGTGTATTTTGTTTAAAGAATAAATTATATAATATGATTTTTTGGAAATAATACAAATTGATTCTAAAAAATAATTAAAAAAATATCCCAAAAATTCCATTTATAAACTAAATAACACACACACACACACACACACACACACACACACACACACACACACATATATATGTATATATATAATCCATCTCTTAACTCATACCATATCCATATTTTGATGGTTTTCCAATCATTATCTCAAATTTTTGGATAGTCATATTTTTTTTTAATAATTAATAATAAATTAAATATTAATGTTTTGAAATATTATATTAATTATGTTAATTATGCCATAGGTGTGGTCTATTTTGGAATTGGACTTGAGGAATTTTGATTTTTAAATGAATGTGTGGACAAGATTTGATTTCAAAATAATATTCTTTGTCTACTACATTATCCAACGGATGATATGAAAAGTATTTAAAAAAAAAATAGTTTCGAATCAAGAAATAACATATCAATTTTAATTTTTAAATGAATGAGTGGACAAGATTTGATTCCAAGATAATATTCTTTTTCTACTACATCATCCAACAGATAATATGAAAAGTATTTAAAAATGTTTTTAGTTACGAATGAAGAAGTAACATATTTAATTTAAAAACCATTTTTTTCACCAATTCTAAAATATAATTAAAAATAATATTAAAAACTCCAGGTCCATTCATTTCATTTCATTCCACCCTTTTCATCCATCCCTTTAATTTCCCATCCCCATATCCATTTGTTTCATCTGCCACATGGTCACAAGAATCGTTTCACATCGTTACCTAGACACATCAACTACTTCAAGCATAGGGCGGGAGCATTGTAGCAACACACAGGTGTGGGAGAGTAGTATGAAAAAGGTCGTGTAAAAGGAATTTTGTTTGGAGATCTTCAAAGTGTTATCCACCGTTTCATTAATGCTTTCTAATTTCATATTTTAGCTCCAAATAATTTAGATGTGTTGTCCATTTTTTAGTTGGATCCTCTGGCATTGTGTTGTACAAACAATGGAAGAGGTGATACAACCAAAAGGTCACAAAATACCCACATATGCAGAAACTTAAACTAAATGCCCCTGCCCAGGATCTAATACTCGTAAAAGAGTATACACTCTGAATTTTCCCCATTCGGATAGGTTCATAAAACCCATTTTGTCCCAAACCTATCCTTCACTTATGTGTTTAAACCTTTAACCACATTCTCCTATTCTACGTGACTTCTTCACGCTTACCAATATTCTACACCTTTAGCGAGGCTCTTCCCTACGCAATCTCGCATCGCAAACCTCTATCGCACTTTTCATAACTTATCACAAGTTCATTGATTTGTCCACTTCAAAAATTGCAAAACTTACCATTTCGCACTTCGGAAAACTTATCACTTCGTACATAGGAAAATATAACATTTCTCATGTCGCAGAGTTTAACCTCCAGTTCCGTTAACTAATTGTGCCATATCTCTTGTCATATGTGATATGCATGTGGACCCCGCCGACACGTGCATCCTCTTCACCACATCGCAACTTATACCCTTTAACTTGCGATGGTTTAACATGTAAATATAACAATCACCGATTGCGATGTGCGATTGTATCCTCCTCCTAACACGTGTCCACTTCGTAGCTTTCCAAACTTACCTTGCAAAGTAATATGGACTGTTGATATTTGCTCGGACCTTTGCGATTTAATTCTCGTCATCCATTCCCTTCCTTTGGAAATATTTTAAAGGCTTTATTGCCTTGATATTTTATCCTACTTCTTTGATCGCCACCGCTCTGCATCTTTGCTTCCTTCACGCTATCCTTCCTGAGCTTGTTTGATATTTAGTTGCGCTAATCCCTCCTGAGTTTTAACTTCTATTAATTCCCTCAGATCTTTGATTATGCTGCACACTTTAACACGTAGTCTCAATCCCAAATATACAACACCCTTATATATTACTTCTATGAATCTATAATTTGGCTTTGTTTCTTTCTCTTGACTTGAATACACATCTACTCACTCCAAACTGGAATCACACATGATTCTACCCAGCCATTAAGTCCTTTATCACTCATAAAAACTTATTCATTCAATTAAAATTTATCAGAATTTATACAACAATGGTTTATTGCACAGAAACAAAATTAGCTCGTTACGAATCACTTAACTCATAACAAAGACAAAATACAATTGCATGACTTATGTTTCTCATTAATAAAAAAAGTTATACATATACAAGAAAAACTTGTTTACATTCTATCTTTTTCCTGATGCGTCATTACATGGCCCTTTCTCCCTTCAACAAAACCCTCTCTGTCTCTTGGCTCTCACCTCTATCTCTTGGCCTAATCTCCTTTTTTTAATTTGGCCTCCTCTTTCGAAGCTTACAATTTAATTTTATAATACAATTCATAGCTTATCCACCCTCACTCAACTCCTAGAAACTTGTAACCACTTCTATTCTAAGGAAATCCTAATTTATGACTTTTCTATCTTCTTAGCATAAACAACAAATATTCTCTCTAATATCCCATTTCTTAAGGGGATTTGTTACATTAGCTCAAAACTCATTGACACCTAACAACTAAGCATATCCCCTATCAATGCTCACTAATAAATAAAATACTTTTTACATGAGTTTTACAATGTCTCTTTACAATATTTCCTCCTTGGAATAATTTCAAGACCCTAAGGTCTAATTTCTTCTTGGATTTTTGACTTAGAGTAGATGCTCCTGCATTAGACTCCCCAGGAGAAAAATAATAATGATGTCCAGATCATGTGTCTTTAATAGTTGTCCTCCTGGATCCCATACTTTTTTCTGTAATCTATCTTTGGTTTTTGTTGTTGTTTTTTGTTGTTATTCTCCAAGTCTCCATACTTTATGTTGCATTGCCCCACTGGCTATGCTGTCACATTCTTCTGTTGTCCTTTTCTTGTTGCTGCTGCTTTGATTCCTTGTTGTTGTCTTCTTCTGAGACACCTTCACCATCAACCTTCTTATTTTTTCAATATCCATATCTAGTTTATCTTCTAAATGGTACTCACTCAACCAATTGTATTCAAAATGTTGTTTTTGATCTTCTCTTTGAATTTCTTGGATTCTTACTACCACCCTTACATCCTTACCCTCTGGTTGCTTCTAAACTTTCATCTCATCTCCAAAAAACCTCTGTTCAATATATTTGATAAAAAACATCATACTTAGTTGTTGGAAATATTTTCATTGATGGAAAAGGAGAAGATAGGAGTATAGTGACCTGAACTATCACTAAGGAAAAAGAGCAAAGAATAACCAGCAATAAGGCAAAGGAGACAGACAAGGAGCAGAGGTAGCAAGGGCAGCAAAAAGAGGCAACCCAGACAGCAGATGAAGCAAAGGAGCAAAGGAGAAGAAGTAGCAGATCTAGAGAGCTGCTGAGTGTGTGAGTGATTCAGTCTGGATAGGGTTTGTTCCCAGTTGTAGAAGGGCCATTTTGATTTTGAATATCTGGCCAAACAAGAAATTATGTAAGTGGATTCATTTGTATAAAGGGAAGAAATTGTCTCAGCCTTATATGAATATTGTTTGATGTAGATTCTATGCAAATGGGCTTCAAATTCCACTAAGTAATTGTATAAAACAGTGTGAAACTCTGTGTTATTGGCTAAAAGAGAGACTCTATTTGAATTAGAGAATTTAATATGAATTTTCATCCATAGCACTTGAGAAAGATCGGTCACTGGAAGGATCGATCCTATTGAAGAAAGTTGAACTGTAATATAACCTTTGAGTATACCGATTTTGGTTGCAATTGATGTGGAGTCTATATTTTTGTGTTTGATGGAAAACACTTCTAAAGGTGAAAAGGAATCAAAGGTTGTTCGGACCTTGAAATGAAGTAGTGGAACAATAAAACGATGGTGTAGAGGTCTTAAAAATTTATTTGGCATCGCCAAAGGCTAAATCAGTACGCAGAGTCTGTGCAACGATGAAGTGGGGTGAAGACTGTACAATTGTGAAATTGGAACAACGATTTTTCATCGGAATCATGAATAGAAAAGACGGAGTCGATATGGAGCAACAGGAAAAGGACTCATGAATGAGAAAGTAACTTTGATTACCACAATTAGAAGCAGAATCTGGAAATTAAGGTTTTAACGAAATCGTGAATCACAGGAAGCAGAAAAATATTGGTGAGGTGAATCGAGAAGAGCACGGTGGAATGTGAATAGCGGCAACTAGACTGTGAATACATGTGCAGAATAATGCAGAAGTAGAACTTCAAAGGGCAGCAAACGACGTTAGAAGAAACTGCAACTTATTTGCAGAGATGGAGTGGAATATTGAAAAGAATGGACCAGAGGTCAAACCCATGAAACATATCCAAAATATGGGTTCAAAGTCGATGTAGAATTTGTCTAAGTGTTGGAACGAAAAAACCGAGTTCTAGTACAGAAACCGAAAAAATTGCAATAGGCAGAACCATGAATAGAAGTGGAACCGTGCAATGAATAGTTGAAGCGGTTTCAGAAGCAAAACCATTGGTCTCGCAAAGTTTCAAAATTTGAAGTGGAATGTCAAAAAAAAAATGCGATATCGTTCGATGGAGGACGCGTCGTATAAGTGGTATTCAATTACCACCTATTTCACATTTTTTCTGAGTGTTAAACTTCTGCGGTTAAAAATTGAGATTTCTGTTGGATTCGCTGTGGGGAAGATCCAAAGGAAATCACATAGTAAGTTGCGGGTTTGTTAACTCCATGTCAGTTGCTATGGGACCGGCTAATATATCGACATTCGGTTTGAAAAGCCAAGGTATGTTGCAAATGTTATGCGTATGAATGTGTTGTGGGAACGGACCAAACATTAAACTAACATTTGAATGATAATTGGGTCGGTTTATTGGACAGTGTGGAATATTGTATAATGGGTACAAAGAAGATGTGAATGTCATTTATGTTGGGGTTAATGTATGCGTGGTAAAGATATATGAGCTTTAATAAATTCCACAAGGACACGTGAAACATTACAACATGGTCCAAAATGACTGTAATGTGATATGGTCAAGGCATAGACAGGAAACCTTAATATAATGTCTGAGCTATAATAAACCTTTCGATTTTTGAAAGTCCATCATTATAGATCTAAATGCCAAGGATTGAATATTAAATCGAAACTACATTCAAATTTCATAAAAGACCGAAGACCTTTGGGTGTCAAGTACAAATTGAATATTTATTCGATCTCACGAATGGGTTCAATGCAAGTTGAACGTTATTCAAACTCAATAGAATGGGTTTATTAAAGTTGAAAGGTGAATTGTGAAACCGTGACCAACATTGATGTGAAATGGTATTTCTCTTAACGTTTAATATATGTGGGACCCCATAACTTTAATACCCATTGGCCTTTGGTTTTAACCAAAGTTGGGATTGAAAAAGCGTTGGCACATTTGTTGATATTTAATTAATCAAGGTTTGAAGTATAATATATAGAGGAAACTCGCATATGAATTCATGAAGTGGGTTTAGACCATGGTTTAAACTTTTATTGAAACAAGTCAAGTTTCTGCATATTAATGTAATCCGAAGAATATGGTTTGAACCATAGAAAGAAAAGGCAAGCTTCCACATTTATTTAAATTGTCCAGTTCAGAAAATAAGAAAAGTTTTCGCATGTAAATATTTCCAGACTTTGAGATTTATTTGGGGCTAAACTTGTAAAGCAGTTATATATGCAGCAGATACAAAATTGCAGTGAACAAGAGAATATGTAGAACTGTTACACTACAGCAGCAGAAAAGACAAGCACATAGTGAGCCAAGAACTGAATGGGTTGAATTTAAATACTTATTGTAACTGAAAATGTAAAGTTTTATTTATTTTTATATTGTTTGTGATGCAAAGGCAAGTATCTGTAGGCAAAAAAAAATCCACTATAAAACTGAAATTTGTACATAGTGCTATATTCCTCTCAATGAGATAGACAAAGAAATGAGAAGGCAGAAGTCAAAGAGTCATGGCTATTCATTTCAAATTCGCTGTGAAATACAAACAGTCATGAGGTGAACTTTATAAATGATATCACATAGATATGCATAGAGAGGTTAATGAATGGAGAAATGAGGCAAAGAGGGTAAGAAGAAGGAGCAGATAGAGAAGCTGTGAAGATTCAGAGATGATATAAGGTAGATATAAAGGCTGGTGGACAGCAGTGAAGAAGGAACAGAATAGAGCTGATATCCAGGTAAATTAGAAAGTGTTTTTTATGAAAGAGTAAGGAAGTTGGTGCTTCCATATCAAGTTGTAGCTTGATAGATGTCAGTTGTAGCTGATTGAGGTAGGAGCCTCCTGTAGGTTGTTTCCCACAGAAAATAGATGGGAGTTGGAGCTTCCTTGCAAGTTGTAGCTTGCAGAATTGAGGTAGGAGCCTCCTGTAGGTTGGAGCCTACAGAGAATCTGTGGTGAGAGGGATTTGGAGCTTGCCTTTGCATCACAACAATAATAAGATGTGGTATTCTCCCTTATGGGTTTCCACTTATATTTGTTGTTTATGTGCATGATTTTTATGTGTTGATATGGTGTATCTAATCTGCTTAATACTTGCTGCTCACATATTAAGATTGTTGTTACATTATCTTAATACTTGCTGCTCACATATTAAGATTGCTTACATATTAATTTGATCATGAAATGAAGGTGTAAATAAGTTTAAAGGAAAGTTTTATTTGTCCATGAATGTGTTAAACTGATTCACCCTCCCTCTGAGTTTAACTAAGGGTTCAAAAATTGGTATCAGAGCGGGTTCCTTTGTTGTAAGCCTAATAACTTAAAGGAGATCTGGTTGAGTCATGGACTATCAAAATGTACCTGTGTTAAATACAACAAACTTTCCTGAATGGAGAGATAAGGTTAAAAAAAATTTAATGGCTTATGAACCTGAGGCATGGAAACTAGTATGTGATGGTTATTGCTCAGACTCTCACTCGGTGCAAGAACAACAGTGGAATGCCAATGCAAAATGTGTGATATATAATAGTCTTCATAACAAGGATCTTGAAT
Organism: Pinus albicaulis; assembly: GCA_034641835.2. Lineage (NCBI taxonomy): Eukaryota > Viridiplantae > Streptophyta > Pinopsida > Pinales > Pinaceae > Pinus > Pinus albicaulis. The sequence continues at coordinate 405,453,572 of CM076580.1, read as the reverse complement.
TAATAATGGATTTAACATCTGCAAAAGAAATATGGGATAGATTGCATTTCATGCATGAAGAAGACACTAGTGGCTGCATTGTCAAGAAGGAGAAGAGAATCAAGAAGAAGAAAAATTCATGTCAAAAGGAAAAAGTTCAATCAAATGAGGTACCTGCTAGTGTGAATGGAAGTGAATACCATGAAGAAATTACAATTGAGGAAAAGGCCAAACTTGACACAATCTTGACTGAAATAGAAAGATTGAAGAATGTAAACAAAGACCTTAAGACATTGGTGCAAATATGTGATGAGAGAAAATATGAAGATAAGAAAGAAATTGTTGGCATGAAGGCACAACTTGAAGAAGCAAGGAAAGTATAAGACACTCTACTAAAGCAAATAAAGGATAAAATTTAGAAGCAAGAGAAATTGGAAGAAGAAGTAGTGTACCTAAGAAAGAAATTAGAAAAAGCCCAAAGAGAATTATTAATGAATACTCTTCAAATGAAAAGCTCTAGACAGTTGGACCAAATTTTAAATGCTCAAAGGTCTCCTCTCATAAATAATTGGATAGGCTATGAAGGAGAAACAAGTAAGTCCAAGGTAGAAGATAACAGGAATATCATGTTTGTAAAAGTTGTAAAGGATAGTGAAGCAGCTCAGAAGATTCCTACAGAAGTAGAAGCCAGCAAGAACCTGATTTGTAAAGAAACAAACAGAAACAAGCAGCAACATGAAAGAACATAAGAATGAGAGGATGAAACAATCAATTGCTAAAGGCTCATATGCTCCTAAATATGAATTAAACAAATTTGGAAGGTATCAAAGGAGGTTCTTTCCTCCTATGAAAAATATCACATGTTTCTCTTGTCATAAACCAGGACATATTGCAGCACATTGTAAGACAAGGCATATCAACTTTAACCAGCAAAATATGTAGCAAATGAGAAGAACCCCTCAAGCAAGCAACTGGAAAAGACAATCTTTCACGAGGTACACAAATCATTTCCATGGCTACTGTTATGCATGCAATGAATTTGGACATAAATATGTTGAATGTAAATTATGTTCAAAAAGGGGAACAAAATATTACATCAACTGAAACGTACCTTGGTAAAATAATATGTTATGTATTCCTCAAGCTTGGTCACAAAGAAAAGGACTGTAAACTGCCATATACATTAAAGAACTCTAGACAGATGATGGAATCTAATCAAATCAAACAAAACTATGAATAAAAAAGAAGTGCAGACATTATGAAGAACCCCAATAAAGTATGGAACGAAAAGAGAAAGGGGGAGCCTGTTAACTCAATAACATAATGAATCCATCACAGTCTCAGGGGGAGCTTCTCTAAGAAGAAACATCCCAGGGGGAGATCAGTTCATAAATAGTCCCCATAAAAGTAGTCTACCAAGAGCTCCATGGAATAAGAACAGTTAAAACGTGAGGAAGGGAAAGGACAATTCCTCTAACAGAGAACTATAGAGGAAGAAGATTATCTGAAGCATTCAATAGCCAGCAGGTTGATGGAAGGAGAGAACTTAGCAAGTAGCCATGATGGTAGAGGGAACTTCAACCATGAACATGTAAGATAAGAAGACATTAGCACACTAAGTGATAAATGGTTAAATCACAAAAATTATGTTTCGAGCTACAAAACTAGAAAGACCCATAAAGGATGATCACATTGTGCATCATATTGATAGAATTAACAATGAATCACATTAAGAAGGATGAGTAAGAGAAGTTCCTATCATCATTATATCATTACGTCATTCATCTATGAAAATTCCCCTTGGAGGATGCAGTTAAGTGAGTGATAAATCTCTGAGTGATCAGCCCATGAATATTCCTAGTATAGAAATTGAAGATGTCTTCCCAAATATCATTATGTTAGAACAGTTGAATTGTATATAAAGCAGCAATGATTCTGGAGCAGTCCTAGAAAGGAAAATGCAGTGACATTCTTTTAAACCAGAATGACAGACTAAGCAAAAGGTTAATGATGCCAAGTTCAGATTCAGTATATTGATGATTGTTGTTGAGAACAGTGGAGAGCTCAATAGTAGAAACTATTAAGGTTGTCTTAACTATGGGTTCATGTGTGAGCTGAAGTGAAATTAGTATCAATTGGTATTTGGTACAAGCAACATGCCTTTCAAAAGAATACCAAGTGTTATTAGTGGAGCAGTGGTATGGTACAGGTCCTCAGGATCAAAGGATTAAGGCAAAAGTACATCAAGGTAGTATACCTAGCGTTATCTGCATTATTAAAGCATGAAAAGGTCAATAACAGTGCTAAAGGATCATTATTTTGTTTACACTTGAAGCATTATGTTGAGCACTGAAGTAGTATCTATTTCTATATATAACTCCATGCCTTCCTGAAGTCAGTACATATATATCTTCAAGGCCTCTCTTTTTTAAGATCATTCATAAAACTGTGTGAAGTCTGTTTTTTGAGAGTTCAATTAAACAACTCGAAGATGTTTTGCTGAAGATCATCATGATAGAACAGTTAAAGTATCGAAAGTATGAAGGACTAGTTGTGTTAATCTTATAGTTGAAGCTCAAAAGTCTGTTATTGATTCATCAAAAGCATATTTCAACATAAAGGATTTGCTGGTATCTCACCATTAAAGAGAGGTTGATCGTTGACATACATACCCTGCTTATGTCATAAAGAAAATTGCATGATTGATAAGTGAGACTGACCAATACATTGAATGTGTGTAACCTCAAGGGTTTGTTTTGAAATTATATTGTACAAGCAGTAAATTCATTTGGTCTCTTATGTTTGAAAGATATCGTCCAATCTCACAATAAGTTTTAAGCTATGGGTTTATTCATTGTTCACATCAGTAACAAGGACCTTTCAGCTACTAAGTGTAATATCCTTGTCATCATCCTAGCTCATATCACCACTAACAGGCAGGAAAGGTGAACTACAACTACAAAAGATATATTGGCATCATCATAATTGAACAGATGTTGTACTGCATATGTGTATTGTAGAAGAAGACATATTCCATCTACAATCTTCCTCAATAGATATGTATTTCTGATGAAGATCATACTAAAGGTTGAAGCATATTTGAAGCATTCTTAGTATTTTAGTTTTGGTCCAATGATGCATCTCTGATTATATAAGTTTAATTATATATGGTTGTTCTATCATCACCTACACTCTATACAAGTGCAAGGAGTCTATGCTTTGGGATGGTATCAACTTACTGTGTATATACAAGTTCAATAAGTCTCAAAAGTGTTCTCTCAACAACTCATGTACACCAGTCTAGAGCATCAAGGTATAAAGTCAAAAGAAGAAGGGCCTAAACACAAATCAGAGAGAGGAAATGCAAAGATAGAATATACACTGAGAGATGTGCAACCCTTTGCCATTGATGTCAAAGGGGGAGGAAAAGCAAGCAAAAGAAGATAGGCAGAGGAAGATAAAACACACCTTTCAGAATGAAAGGGGGAAAAAGTCCTGAAGGAAGCATTAGAGTATTGGTGGATGTGTTGCCATCAATGACAAAGGGGGAGACTGTTGGAAATATTGTCATTGATGGCAAAGGAGAAGACAGGAGTAGCACCTAAACTATCACTAAGGAAAAAGAGCAAAGAAGAACCAGCAATAAGGCAAAGGAGACAGACAAGGAGTAGAGGCAGCAAGGGTAGCAAAAAGAGGCAGCCCAAACAACAGATGAAGCAAAGGAGCAAAGAAGCAGAAGTAGCAGATCTAGAGAGCTGTAAAGTGTTTGAGTGATTCAATCTGGACAGGGTTTGTTCCCAGTTGTAGAAGGGCCATTTTGATTTTGAAGATCTGGCCAAACAAGAAGTTTTGTAAGTGGATTCATTTGTATAAAGGGAAGAAATTTTCTCAGCCTTATATAAATATTTTTTGATGTAGATTATGTGCAAATGGGCTTCAAATTCCACTAAGTAATTATATAAAACAATGTGAAACTCTGTGTTATTGGCTGAAAGGGAGACTCTGTTTGAATTAGAGAATTTAATATGAATTTGCATCCATAGCACCTGAGAAAGATCGGTTACTAGAAGGATCGATCCTATTGAAGAAATTTTACCTGTAATATAACCTTTGAGTATACCGATTTTCGTTGCAATTGGTGTGGAGTCTATATTTTTGTGTTTGATGGAAAACACTTCTAAAGGTGAAAAGGAATCAAAGGTTGTTTGAACCTTGAAATGAAGCGGTGGAACAATAAAATGATGGTGTAGGGGTCTTAAAAAGCTATTTGGCATTGCCAAAGGATAGATCAGTACATAGAGTCTGTGCAACGATGAATTGGGGCGAAGACTGTACAATTGTGAAATTGGAACAACTATTTTTCATCGGAATCATGAATAGCAAAGACGGAGTTGATATGGAGCAACGGGAGAAGGACTCATGAATGAGAAAGTAACTATGATTGCCACAATTAGAAGCAGAATCCAGAAATTAAGGTTTTAACGAAATCATGAATCACAGGAAGCAGAACAATATTGATGAGGTGGAATGAGAATAGCAACACCTAGGCTGTGAAGACATGCGTAGAAGAATGCAGAAGTAGAACTTCCAAGGGCAGCAAACGGCGTTAGAGGAAACTATAACTTCTTTGCAGAGATGGCATGAAATATTGAAAAGAATGCAACAGAGGTCAAACCCATGAAACATTTGCAGAATGTAGGTTCAAAGTCGATATAGAATTTTTCTAAGTGTTGGAATGAAAAAAACCAAGTTCTAGTACAGAAACCAAATAAATTGCAATAGGCGGAACCATGAATAGAAGTGGAATCGTGCAATGAATAGTTGAAGCGGTTTCGGAAGAAAAACCAACGGTCTTGCAAAGTTTCAAAATGGTAAGAGGAATGTCGAAAAAAAATGAGATATCGTTCGTTGGAGGACGCATGGCATAAGTGGTATTCAATTACCACCTATTTCGCATTTTTTCTGAGTGTTAAACTTTTGCGGTTAAAAATTGATATTTCTGTTGGATTCGCTGTGGGGAAGATCTAAAGGAAATCACATAGTAAGTTGCGGGTTCGTTAACTCCATGTCAGTTGTTGTGGGATCGGCTAATATATCGACATTCGGTTTGAAAAACCAAGGTATATTGCAGATGTTATGCGTATGAATGTGTTGTGGGAACGGACCAAACATTAAACTAACATTTGAATGATAATTGGGTCGGTTTATTGGACGGTGTGGAATATTGTATAATGGGTACAAAGAAGACGTGAATGTCATTTATTTTGGGGTTAATGTATGCGTGGTAAAGCTATATGAGCTTCAATAAATTCCGCAAGGACATGTGAAACATTACAACATGGTCCAAAATGATTGTAATGTGATATGGTCAAGGCATAGACAGGAAACCTTAATATAAGGTCCGAGCTATAATAAACCTTTCGACTTTTGAAAGTCCATCATTATAGATCTAAATGCCAAGGATTGAATATTAAATCGAAACTACATTCAGATTTCATAAAAGACCGAAGACCTTTGGGTGTCAAGTACAGATCGAATATTTATTCGATCTCATGAATGGGTTCAATGCAAGTTGAACATTATTCAATCTCAATAGAATGGGTTTATTAAAGTTGAAAGGTGAATTTTGAAACCGTGACCAACATTGATGTGAAATGGTATTTCTCTTAACGTTTAATATATGTGGGACACCATAACTTTAATACACGTTGGCCTTTGGTTTTAACCGAAGCTGGGCTTGAAAAAGCGTTGGCACATTTGTTGATATTTAATTAATCAAGGTTTGAAGTATAGTATATAGAGGAAACTCAGATATGAATTCATGAAGTGGGTTTAGACCATGGTTTAAAATTGTATTGAAATAATTCGAGTTTCTGCATATTAATGTAATCCGAGGAATATGGTTTGAACCATAGAAAGAAAAGGCAAGCTTCCGCATTTATTTAAATTGTCCAGTTTAGAAAATAAGAAAAGCTTCCGCATGTAAAGATTTCCAGACTTTTAGATTTATTTGGGGCTAAACTTGTAAAGCAGTTATATATGTAGCAGATACACAATTGCAGTGAACAAGATAATATGTAGAACTGTTACACTATAGCAGCAGAAAAGACAAGCACATAGTGAGCCAAGAACTGAATGGGTTGAATTGAAATACTTTTTGTAACTAAAAATGTAAAGTTTTATTTATTTTTATATTGTTTGTGATAAAAAGGCAAGTATCCGTAGGTAAACAAAACTCCACCGTAAAACTTAAATTTGTACATATTTCTATATTCCTCTGAATGATCTAGACAAAGAAATGAGAAGGAAGAAGGCAAAGAGTCATGGCTATTCATTTCAAATTCGCTGTGAAATACAAACAGTCATGAGGTGAACTTTATAAATGATATCACATAGATATGCATAGAGAGGTTTGAGGATGGAGAAATGAGGCAAAGAGGGTAAGAAGAAGGAGGAGCAGATAGAGAAGCTGTGAAGATTCAGAGATGATATAAGGTAGATATGAAGGCTGGTGGACAGTAGTGAAGAAGGAACAGAACAGAACTGATATCCAGGTAAATCAGCAAGTGTTTTTTATGAAAGAGTAAGGAATTTGGTGATTCCATATCAAGTTGTAGCTTGATAGATGTCAGTTGTAGCTGACTGAGGTAGGATATTCTTGTAGGTTGTTTCCTGCAAAAAATAGATGGGAGTTGGAGCTTCCTTGCAAGTTGTAGCTTGCAGAATTGAGGTAGGAGCCTTCTGTAGGTTGGAGCCTACAAAAAATCAGTGGTGAGAGGGAGTGGGAGCCTTCCTTTGCATCACAACAATAATAAGATGTGGTTTTATCCCTTATGGGTTTCCACTTATATCTGTTGTCTATGTGCATGATGTTTATGTGTTGATATGGTGTATCTAATCTTCTTAATACTTGCTACTCACATATTAAGATTGTTGTTACATTATCTTAATACTTGTTGCTCACATATTAATATTGCTCACATATTAAGTTGATCATGAAATGAAGGTGTAAATAAGTTCAAAGGAAAGTTTTAAAAGCCCATGAATGTGTAAACTGATTCACCCTCCCTCTGAGTTTAACTAAGGGTTCAACAATTGGAATCAGAGCAGGTTCCTTTGGTGTAAACCTAATAGCTTAAAGGAGATCTGGTTGAGTCATGGACTATCAAAATGTACCTGTGTTAAATACAACAAACTTTCTTGAATGGAGAGATAAGGTTAAAATAGATTTAATGGCTTATGAACCTGAGGTATGGAAACTAGTATGTGATGGTTATTGCACAGACTCTCCCTCAATGCAAGAACAACATCAGAATGCCAAGGAAAAATTTGTGATATATAACAGTCTTCATAACAAGGATCTTGAATTAATAATGGATTTAACATCTGCAAAAGAAATCTGGGATAGATTGCATTTCATGCATGAAGAAGACACTAGTGGCTACATTTTCAAGAAGGAGAAGAGAATCAAGAAGAAGAAAAATTCATTTCAAAAGGAAAAAGTTCAATCAAATGAGGTACCTGCTAGTGTGAATGGAAGTGAGTAACATGAAGAAATTACAGTTGAGGAAAAAGCCAAACTTGACACAGTCTTGACTGAAATAGAAAGATTGAAGAATGAAAATAAAGACCTTAAGACATTGGTGCAAATATGTGATGAGAGAGAATATGAAGATAAGAAAGAAATTGTTAGCATGAAGACACAACTTGAAGAAGCAAGGAAAGTAGAAGACACTCTAATAAAGAAAATAAAGGATAAAATTTAGAAGCAAGAGAAATTGGAAGAAGAAGTAGTGTGCCTGAGAAAGAAATTAGAAAAAGCCCAAAGAGAATTATTAATGAATACTCCTCAAATGAAAAGCTCTAGACAGTTGGACCAAATTCTAAATGCTCAAACGTCTCCTCTCATAAAGATTGGGATAGGATATGAAGGAGAAACAAGTAAGTCCAAGGTAGAAGATAACAGGAATATCATGTTTGTAAAAGCTATAAAGGATAATGAAGCAGCTCAGAAGATTCCTACAGAAGTGGAAGCCAGCAAGAACATGATTTGTAAAGAAACAAGCAGCAACATGAAAGAACAGAGAATGAGAGGATGAAACAATGAACTGCTAAAGGCTCATACGCTCCTAAATATGAATTGAACAAATTTGGAAGGTGTCAAAGGAGGTTCTTTCCTCCTATGAAAAATATCACATGTTTCTCTTGTCATAAACCAGGACATATTGCAGCACATTGTAAGACAAGGCATATCAACTTTAACCAGCAAAAGATGCAGCAAATGAGAAGAACCCCTCAAGCAACAACTGGAAAAGAAAATCTTTCACCAGGTACACAAATCATTTCCATGGCTACTGTTATGCATGCAATGAATTTGGACATAAATATGTTGAATTTAAATTATGTTCAAATAGGGGAACAAAATATTATACATCAGCTAAAACGTACCTTGGTAGACTAATATGTTATGTATGCCTCAAGCTTGGTCACAAAGAAAAGGACTGTAAACTGCCATATACATTAAAGAACTCTAGACAGATGATGGAATCTAATCAAATCAAACAAAAATATGAATAAAAAAGAAGTGCAAACATTATGAAGAACCCCAATAAAGTATGGAACAAAAAGAGAAGGGGGGAGCCTGTTAACTCAATAACATAATGAATCCATCACAGTCTTAGGGGGAGCTGCTCTAAGAAGAAACATCCCAAGGGGAGAGCAGTTCATAAATAGTCCCCATAAAAGTAGTCTACGAAGAGCTCCATGGAATAAGAACAGCTAAAAGGTGAGGAAGGGAAAGGACAATTCCTCTAACAGAGAGCTATAGAGGAAGAAGATTATCTGAAGCATTCAATAGCCAACAGGTTGATGGAAGGAGAGAAGGCAGCAAGAAGCCATGATGGTAGAGGGAACTTCAGCCATGAACATGTAAGCTAAGAAGAAATCAACACACTAAGTGATGAATGGTTAAATCACAAAAATTATGTTTCAAGCTACAGAACTGGAAAGACCCATAAAGGATGATCACACTGTGCATCATACTGCTAGAATTAAAAATGAATCACATTAAGAAGGATGAGTAAGAGAAGTTCCTATCATCATTATATCATTACATCATTCATCTATGAAAATTCCCCTTAGAGGAATGCAGTTAAGTGAGTGATAAATCTCTGAGTGATCAGCCCATGAAGATTCCTAGTATAGAAATTGAAGATGTCTTCCCAAAGATCATTATGTTAGAACAGTTGAATTGTATATAGAGCAAAAATGATTCTAGAGCAGTCCTAGAAAGGAAAATGCAGTGACATTCTTTTAAACCAGAATGACAGACTAAGCAAAAGGTTAATGATGCCAAGATCAGAATCAGTATATTAATGATTGTTGTTGAGAATAGTGGAGAGCTCAATAGTAGAAACTATGAAGGTTGTCTTAACTATGGGTTCATGTGTGAGCTGAAGTGAAAGTAGTATCAATTGGTATTTGGTACAAGCAGCATGCCTTTCAACAGAATACCAAGTGTTATCAGTGGAGCAGTGGTATGGTACAGGTCCTTAGGATCAAAGGATTAAGGAAAAAGTACATCAAGGTAGTATACCCAACGTTATCTACATTATTAAAGCATAAAAAGGTCAGTAACAGTGCTAAAGGATCATTATTTTGTTTACACTTGAAGCATTATATTGGGCGTTGAAGCAGTACCTATTTCTATATATAATTGCATGCCTTCCTAAAGTCAGTACACACAGATATATATATATATATATATATATATATATATATATATATATATATATATATATATTCCAGGCCTCTCTTTCTTAAGATCATTCATAAAACTGTGTGAAGTCTGTTTGCTGAGAGTTCAATTAAACAACTCAAAGATGTTTTGCTGAAGATCATCATGATAGAACAGTTAAAGTATAGGAAGTATGAAGGACTAGTTGTGTTAATCTTACAGTTTAAGCTCAAAAGTCTGTTATTGATTCATTAGAAGCATACTTCAGCAGAAAGGATTTGTTGGTATTTCACCATTAAAGAGAGGTTGATCGTTGACATACATACCCCCCTTATGTCATAAAGAAAATTGCATGATTGATAAGTGAGACTGACCAATACATTGAATGTATCTAGCCTCAAGGGTTTATTTTGAAAGTACATTGTACAAGCAGTAAAGTCATTTGGTGTCTTAGTTTGGAAGATATCGTCCAATCTCAGAATAAGTTGTAAGCTTTGGGTTGATTCATTGTTCACATCAGTAACAAGGACCTTTCCTCTACTAAGTGTAATATCCTTGTCATCATCCTAGCTCATATCACCACCAACAGGCAGGAAAGGTGAACTACAGCTATAAAAGATATATTGGCATCATTATAATTGAACAGATTTTGTACTGCAGATGTGTATTCCAGAAGAAGACATATTCCATCTACAATCTTCCTCAACACATATGTATTTCTGATGAAGATCATACTAGAGACTGAAGCATATTTGAAGCATTCTCAGTATTTTAGTTGTGGTTCAATGATGCATCTCTGATTATATAAGTCATCACCTACACTCTATACAAGTGCAAGGAGTCTATGCTTTGGGATGGTATCAACTTACTGTGTATATACAAGTTAAATAAGTCTCAAAAGTGTTCTCTCAACAACTCGTGTACACCAGTCTAGAGCATCAAGGTATAAAGTCAAAAGAAGAAGGGCCTAAACACAAATCAGAGAGAGGAAATGCAAATATAGAATATACACTGAGAGATGTGAAACCCTTTGCCATTGATGTCAAAGTGGGAGCAAAAGTAAGAAAAAGAAGATAGGCAGAGGAATAAAAAACACAGCTTTCAGAATGAAAGGGGGAGGAAGTCCTGAAGGAAGCATTGGAGTATTGGTGGATGTGTTTCCATCAATGCCAAAGGGGGAGACTATTGGAAATATTGTCATTGATGGAAAAGGAGAAGATAGGAGTAGCACCTGAACTATCACTAAGGCAAAAGAGCAAAGAAGAACCAGCAATAAGGCAAAGGAGACAGACAAGGAGCAGAGGCAGCAAGGGCAACAAAAAGAGGCAGCCCAGACAGTAGATGAAGCAAAGGAGCAAAGAAGCAGAAGTAGCAGATCTGGAGAGCTGCAGAGTGTGTGAGTGATTTAGTCTGGACAAGGTTTGTTCCCAGCTATAGAAGGTCCATTTTGATTTTGAAGATCTATCCAAACAAGAAGTTCTGTAAGTGGATTCATTTGTATAAAGGGAAGAAATTGTCTCTGCCTTATATGAATATTTTTTGGTGTAGATTCTGTGAAAATGGGCTTCAAATTCCACTAAGTAATTGTATAAAACAGTGTGAAACTCTATGTTATTGGCTGAAAGGGAGATCTGTTTGAATTAGAGAATTTAATATGAACTTGCATCCATAGCACTTGAGAAAGATCAGTCACTGGAAGGATCGATCCTATTGAAGAAAGTTGAACTGTAATATAACCTTTGAGTATATCGATTTTGGTTGCAATTGGCGTGGAGTCTATATTTTTTTGTTTGATGGAAATGCTTCTAAAGGTGAAAAGGAATCAAAGGTTGTTTGGACCTTGAAATGAAGCAGTGGAACAATAAAACAATGGTGTAGAGGTCTTAAAAAGTTATTTGGCATTGCCAAAGGATAAATCAGTACAGAGAGTCTGTGCAATGATAAAGTGGGGTGAAGACTATACAATTGTGAAAATGGAACAACGATTTTTCATCGGAATCATGAATAGCAAAGACGAAGTCGATATGGAGAAATGGGCGAAGGACTCATGAATGAGAAAGTAACTCTGATTTCCGCAATTAGAAGCAGAATCCGGAAATTAAGGTTTTAACGAAATCATGAATCACAAGAAGTGGAACAGTATTGGTGAGGTGAATCAAGAATATCGCGGTGGAATGAGAATAAAGGCACGTAGACTGTGAAGACATAGGCAGAAGAATGCAAAAGTAGAACTTCAAAGGGTAGCAAACAACGTTAGAGGAAAATGTAACTTATTTTCAGAGATGGCGTGGAATATTGAAAAGAATGCAGTAGAGGTCAAACCCATGAAACATATGCAGAATGTGGGTTCAAAGTCAATGTAGAATATTTTTAAGTGTTGGAATGAAAAAAACTGAGTTCTAGTACAGAAACCGAAAAAATTGCAATAGGCGGAACCATGAATAGAAGTGGAACCGTGCAATGAATAGTTGAAGCGATTTCAGAAGCAAAACCAAAGGTCTTGCAAAGTTTCCAAATGGTAAGCGGAATGTCGAATAAAAATGCGATATCGTTCGTTGGAGGACGCGTGGCATAAGTGGTATTCAATTACCACCTATTTCACATTATTTCTGAGTGTTAAACTTCTGCGGTTAAAAATTTTGATTTCCGTTAGATTCGCTGTGGGGAAGATCCAAAGGCAATCGCAAAGTAAGTTGTGGGTTCATTAACTCCATGTCAGTTGTTGTGGGACTAGCTAATATATCGACATTCGGTTTGACAAACCAAGGTATGTTGAAAATGTTATGCGTATGAATGTGTTGTGGGATCGGACCAAAAATTAAACTAACATTTGAATGATAATTGGGTCAGTTTATTGGACGGTGTGGAATATTGTATAATGGGTACAAAGAAGATGTGAATGTCATTTATGTTGGGGTTAATGTATGCATGGTAAAGATATATGAGGGTTAATAAATTCCGCAAGGACATGTGAAACATTACAACATGGTCCAAAATGACTGTAATGTGATATGGTCAAGGCATAGAGAGGAAACCTTAATATAAGGTCCAAGCTATAATAAACCTTTCGAATTTTGAAAGTCCATCATTATAAATCTAAATTCCAAGGATTAAATATTAAATCAAAACTACATTTAGATTTCATAAAAGATCGAAGACCTTTGGGTGTCAAGTACAAATCAAATATTTATTCGATCTCATGAATCGGTTCAATGCAAGTCGAACGTTATTCGACTTCAATAGAATGGGTTTATTAAAGTTGAAAGGTGAATTGTGAAACCATGACCAACATTGATGTGAAATGGTATTTCTCTTAACGTTTAATATATGTGGGACCCCATAACTTTAATACACGTTGGCCTTTGGTTTTAACCAAAGTTGGGATTGATAAAGCGTTGGCACATCTGTTGATATTTAATTAATCAAGGTCTGAAGTATAGTATATAGAGGAAACTCCGCATATGAATTCATGAAGTGGGTTTAGACCATGGTTAAGCTTTTATTGAAACAAGTCGAATTTCTGCATATTAATTTAATTTGAGGAATATGGTTTGAACCATAGAAAGAAAAGGCAAGCTTCCGCATTTATTTAAATTGCCCAGTTCAGAAAATAAGAAAATATTATGCATGTAAAGATTGCCAGACTTTGAGATTTATTTGGGGCTAAACTTGTAAATTAGTTATATATGCAGCAGATACACAATTGTAGTGAACAAGAGAATATGCAGAACTGTTACACTATAGCAGCAGAAAAGACAAGCACACATTGAGCCAAGAACTGAATGGGTTGAATTGAAATACTTATTGTAATTGAAAATGTAAAGTTTTATTTATTTTTATATCGTTTGTGATGCAAAGGCAAGTCTCTGTAGGAAAAAAAAATCCACTGTAAAACTGAAATTTGTACATATTTCTATATTCCTCTAAATGAGCTGGACAAAAAAATGAGAAGGAAGAAGGCAAAGAGTCATGGCTATTCATTTCGAATTCCCTGTGGAATACAAACATTCATGAGGTGAACTCTATAAATGATATCACATAGATATGCAAAGAGAGGTTAGAGAATGGAGAAATGAGATAGAGAGGGTAAGAAGAAGGAGGAGCAGATAGAGAGGCTGTGAAGATTCAAAGATGATATAAGGCAGATATGAAGGCTGGTGGACAGAAGTGAAGAAGGAACAGATTAGAGCTGATATCTAGGTAAATCAGCAAGTGTTTTTTATGAAAGAGTAAGGAAGTTGGTGTTTCCATATCAAGTTGTAGCTTGATAGATGTCAGTTGTAGCTAACTAAGGTAGGAGCCTCCTATAGGTTGTTTCCTGTAGAAAATAGATGGGAGTTGGAGCTTCCTTGCAAGTTGTAGCTCGTAGAATTCAGGTAGGAGCCTCCTGTAGGTTGGAGCCTATAGAAAATCAGTGGTGAGAGGGATTTGGAGCTTGCCTTTGCATCACAACAATAATAAGATGTGTTTTTCTCCCTTATGGGTTTCCACTTATATCTGTTGTCTATGTGCATGATGTTTATGTGTTGATATGGTGTATCTAATCTACTTAATACTTAATGCTCACATATTAAGATTGCTGTTACATTATCTTAATACTTGTTGCTCACATATTAAGATTGCTCACATATTAAGTTGATCATGAAATGAAGGTGTAAATAAGTTTAAAGGAAAGTTTTTTAAAAGCTCCAGAATGTGTTAAACCGATTCTCCCCCTCCTCGAGTTTAACTAGGGTTCAATCAATATATATATATATATATATATATATATATATATATGATTGAAGAGAATTGAACTCTATTTTGTCTATGTCATTCAAGAGAATTAAACTACTAACTTATAATGTTTAAATGAGTTAAATGAATGCCATTTATTTTAGCTTGCCATCTACCGTTATGGCAGAGGAATGCCCACTTTCGACATGGCTCTGTTAGAAGCGACCAAGTGATTCTATGTTGGTCATATTGTAAAATAAACATAGTGTTGGGTCATATTTTAGAATAAATGTAGTTTAATACACTAAAGATTCGATCCATATACAATGGCACATTTCCATGGAACAAGTTGTCATGTTAATACTTATTTTCTATGTAATTCGAGAATTGAACTCCTTATTTCTCAATATTATGGTCATATTGTATAATAAAGTTAGTGTATTTCTCTAAGCATTTGATCCATATACAATATCACATTTCCGAGGTAGAAGTTGTCATATTAAGTAGTGTATTGTTCTCAAGAAAGATCGGATCCATATAGAGGCACATTTCCATAGTAAAAGTTGTGATGTTAATATATATATATATATATATATATATATATATATATATATATATATATATATATATATATATGATTCAAGAGAATTTAATTCCTTATTTATCAATAGTATGGGCCATATTGTAGAATAACGCAAAGATTTTTGTTATGCAAGATTCGATTCTATATATAATGTGACACATTATCAAGGTAGAATTTGTCATATTGATGTTTTTGAACTCATTCTCGTATTTCTCAATACTATGGTTCATATTGTCGAATATAGTATGAGTCATATTGTAGAATAAACATAGTATATTATTCTTATTTCTCAATAATATGGGTCATATTGTAGAATAAATGTAGTATATTGTTCGCGGGCATCCGATGTATATACAATGGCACATTCGAATGTAGAAGTTGTTATATTAATAGTTTTTTCTATGTGATTTAATAGAATTGAACTCCTAATGTATCAATAGTAATAGTAAAAGTATTTTAAAGCATAGACTCAACCAATATTATTGTTATACTAAGACTAGGTAGTACATATTCTATAGCTATTTTTTCCGGTTAATGGATTTTATTTTTTATTGAGTTACAATTATGCATAGATTAATGTTTAAATATGCAAGCTATCCATGATGCCTGCTCGCCTATTTTGGTACAAAGACCGGAGAACCACAAGTTCAAAATTTTGGGATGATAAGAAAAAGTTATTGACACAATTATCTCTATCTCGTCGTGAAATGGTCACGATGTTATATGAACACACAAGCTTCAAAGCCATCTTCCTCGAGGTAAAAGGCCATCGAATACCTAGAATTATAAGCCAAACATTCGATTGGGTTCCATATTTGTGTCTCAAGCATGTTGTTTTCTACTTGTATATCATTTCTCGTTGATATTTGTTATCTATTCTCTCTACTAATATTTATTATACTTATATTTATTTGACAATTGAGGGTTGGAATTTTAATACAGAACCTTTTCGAAAAGAAGATATCCGGATCGGGACATTTAGCACTCATGATTCTACTTCCCAATCTATCGACCATGTTTAAATTACTTTTGGATTTTTAAGAATGTATCTCAATGAGTTTCATTCATCACATTATGGTAGAATTCTTAATCTACAAGATGAATTTTACATTTATATTAAAAATTTCAAAATAATTTCTAAAAATGTAATTAGGAATATTTGAATTTGAACACAATACCGATAGGATACAAAGCTAATAAAACCGGCTCTAGTGGGAAGTTGTAGGGGTGCGTAAGAGATCGGACTCCGGAGGCCTAGCCACCCAAGGGCTTTGTTGCCCAAGAGGGCAAAGAGGTTCGCACGTAAGATGAGTAGGTGGGGCTTGGAGGCACCATGCCTAACACAGTCATGATGACCGAGAAAATCAAAGGCAATAATGAGGGTTGGGAGAGCTTCCGACTCCCCTTCGCAAAGGATTTCCCTCCCCGGCTTTGCCGATTCCGCTTTTAAAACTCGACCGAGCGTCGATGTTGTTACAGCCTGCTTGGAGACGCTACCGGGAATTCACTTCACCAACAACCCCTTCCGCAACCGTCTCCACCTCGCCCGGCACTCGTCGAGCTCCTTGCAGTACCTTGATTCCTTCGACTTTCATTTGCTCTCCCATGGTCTTCGTCCCTCTCGCTCACACAAACGGCTACCGTATCTTCCGTCGGCCCGCGTTGCTCGCGCCACCTTGGACGTCGCCCTCCGCCCGCGCGTTTCCGGCTCTCCATCGACTCGCCCTCGCTCGCACCACCTTGTCCTCTCCATGCCCTCACCTTCGCGGGGGCCGCATGCGCCGGCTTGCCGCGGGAGCCGGGCCCGCGCGGGGTCGAAGCCTTTGTCATTCCCCTCCTCGCCCTCTTCTTATTTGAGCTCTTCCTCTCGAAAGTGATGAAACCCACTCCTCCACCAACTTCAGTATAGGGCAGAGACGTGAAAGGGAGCCGAGAATTCCGAGCAATATCAAAGAAAGGACAAGGGCGAGCTTGTGTTCTCTTGCCGTGTTTCTACGCCCCATTCCCACCCGACCCTTCCTCGCTTCCCCTCCCGTCAGCCCATTCCACCTCGGCCCTTCTACTCTCCTAGTCAGCCCATTCCACCTCGGCGTAGGGCATTTAGGGTCCACCATTAGGCAAACTACCCGGGAAGGCCAATCTCGCTTTTCACTCTGTGTACCCCTCCGTCGACTCCATTATCATAGCTTTCATAACTATCTCCTTCGGAAGAAATCCCCATTCTCGCTCCCAACCGTCCCGCTCCTCCCTCTCCTTCCCGCGCCCCCTGCTCCAACCTCCCTCTTCAAAATGGGCAGCATTTCTATTGCCGAGAACCAGGACTCCGAAGGTTTATAGTCAAGCGGGTGCGCAGCATAAAAGAGCGTGACGATGAATATGGGTGTAGAATTGTTATAGAGCCGATGTCTTCGTAGCATGATGGATGACCGAAGGCCGTATCCAGCATTCTCCCCATGTCTCCTCGCTCAATTACTGTTGGAGCTTTTGTGTTTTACCTAAGCTAGATGTCGCCCAATATGGCCGATAGATGTTTTCGCTTATATGTTACCTAGTTTCCCCATGTCTGTACAAACCTAAGGCCGGTTTCTATCATGGGCGGCTCAGATATTTATGTTTTTAGGGATCGGTTTCCCGCTATGGGCGATCCAGGTTTTTTAAGAACAACTTGCTGACGACCTCAGCCGCTCGTTTTCTATAGCAAAATAGCTTGTGGCGCTTTTTACTAGTACTTTTACACTTAATAGAATTAGTCTCACTTAGAAAAATTAACATTGCATTGCTAATCCACGATCAATACAAAACATAAAAATAAATAAAAAATAACAATAATAATAATAAATAAACAAAAACGATAATTACGAAAGAAAAAACAAAGATTAGAACATTCAAAAAAATAAAAACAAAAAAATAAAAAACCCAAAACCTTAAATAAATACAAATATATATTAAAACATTAAAACAAAAACCAAAAACTTGACCAACAAAAAAGATTAAGATTAAAACATTGAAAAAATTAAAACAAAAAACAAAACAAAAGACACATTTAAAAAAAATAAGATGTAAATAGAAACATATATTAAGATTAAAAGGCTGACCAAAAAAATTTAAAACAATATAGAAAAATAAATAGAAAATAAAAATCAAATGTAAAAATTGGAAAAAAATTAGCTTAGAAAAGAAAAAAATTAAATAATAATAATAATAATAATAATTCAAAAAAACATAATTTATTATATATATATATATATATATATATATATTTAAAAATCATCTAATTATATCTATTCGATCATTAAAAATAACATTAACATAAATAAATAATACATTGAAATAAAATTAGAGCATAAAATAATAAAAATATTAAAATAAACATAAAACCATTAAAACAATTGAAAAACACATCAAAAAAATAATTAAAATGAAAAAAAACATTTATAAAAATTAAAATGAGAAATAAATAAATAAAATTAAAAACCGAGACCCCAAAAGCCTTGTTTGAGGAAAGTATGATTTGGGGATCGGGCTTAAACCACCCAGGCTCCGTGGTGCTACAAGCTCAAGAAGGGGATGAAAAAAAAAAACATATATAAAAAAAACATAATTTAAGAAAAAATTAGATAATTAAAAAAAACAAGAACATGAATAAATAAATAATACATTAAAATAAATATTAAAAATAATAAAAACATTAAAAAAATTAGACATAAATTATCGGTAGTTGTTCCATTGTGATCTTCGATGCTTGACTTGTGGCTTCTGTGCATCATGACTCAGGCATATAATCTCATAAAGTCATCGATGATCGTATCGCATGGGCCACGAGATCCCTAACATGACTGGATCTTACAGTCTCCTCCTTTAGCACAATACAACAACGACACCTTGTGGGGTTTGATTATGGGTCATTTTGGTAATGAGGCCCGTCCTCAACCGGTTTTGCTAGTAAGACTTCAAAAATAAAAATTCATTACATAAAAAAATAATAATAATAATAATTAAAAATTAAAAATTAAAAAAAGGAAATGAAACAATTTCAAAACATGGGGCAAGTCCGATTCCCAAGGCCTATGGGGCTTAGTTTTTTTATTTTTTAAATTGTTTTAAGTTTGTATTTTTTAATTAATTTTTTTTTTCAAAACAAAATTTTTAATTTTTCTTTTATTTTAAATTATTTTTAAATTATTTATATTTTTTAATGTTTTTTCTTCCATTGTTTTTTTATAATTTTTTTTAATGCTTTTTTATTTTTTATTTTATTTTTACTTAAAATTTTATTGGAATCGTTTTTTGGAAAATAAAAACTTCAAATGTCATAAATTTCCGGATATAAAATTCGTAAAATTTCATAAAATTCGCTATTAGTCCAACTTTTTTATTCAATTTTTTTCATAATTTGTTTTTATTTAACATGGGAAATTTTTAAGAAATTTTTTTGAACATGCATTTTTTAATTATACCTATATGAAAATGTGTATTTTTTTATTTATTATTTTTTTTTGTTGTCAAGATTTTTGTGATCTCAATAGGGCTTGACCTCTCATTGAGGAGCTACCACCAAGGAGCATCTTATTCTAATAAAGTTACCTCGGGGATCACATGGATTGGGTCATATTGGCACGAAGTTGACTATATGATTTAGCATGTATTGTCCCCCCGGGTATAGAGCACAACCACACCCTTAGAAAACATCTTAGGACGAAAAAAAGAATAGGAATAATATGACTTGAAAAATGCTTAAATAATCAACATTTCAAAAAGAATTATGCATACTTAAGAAATTAAAGTGTCAAAAATATGTCTTAAGAAAAATGTTGATGCATTTTAGAATATGCATTAAAATCACGAATATTTAAACAATATTTTCCACACTTAATACATTACAAGGTTTAAAGCATAAAAAATAAGCCCTCTAAAAATGAGTTGATATTGCATCAAAACTTTTCAAAATCAAAATGAAATTCATTAGAATTTTAAAACAAATTGTCATATTTGATACATAAGAAAATTTAAAGTGTCAAAAATATACTAAAAAAACTATATTCTAATTCAACGATTTTGAAAATCAAATATCTTTTTCTACCTAAAAATAAGGAGTCCTTTCAGAGAGTTCTCATTTGATAATTTACTTTGTTAGAAGTTAACTTAACTAAAGAACTAAAGAGGCACCCTCGTGCAAATTAACAATTAAATATTTCATCTCCGCATCTTATTTGAAATGAGCGTTAAATGAAAAAAGTTACAAATTGTGAAAGGGAAATGTAAAGGCTCATAAAATTCCATATTGAAACTGAAAATAAAAAATATACTTGAGGAGGGGCACGTAGTTCATTTTCCAGAGACTCGTGTATGCCTATAAAAGGCACAAATTAATATTTCCATATATAATAAGTAATATATTGTGTGAACTAACATGAAAATGATAATAAGAAAATAATATCATTATTGAACCTAGTTGCTGACATCCATGGTCGCAGGAACTACAAGAATGTAACTATTACATTAATATGGGTATAAGTGGAAAAAATCTCAAATTTCTTAAGGAAATTGAAAGAAGAAATAAATATTTTCCTAGTCTGCAATAGAACGAATTAACGGAGGCATAAGGCTAGGGTAAAGCCCTATTGTTATTACCAATTCACAAAAAGTAAAACCCTGGTTTAAATATGACTTAAGAAACTATGATTGGATATAAAACGTATCACGTTGAAATGGAAATGAACCTTTCCAAAATGTCGTCGAGTCAATGCATAGGGGTTCATCAAATACCAATTTTAGTGGTTTCCTCTCTTTAAAAATAGCACGAGGGTTTTATTATATGAGTAAAAAATAGTAAAATCAAATGTGCAATAAATACTTTGAAAGATAAAATAGAGAATACCATGAGAGCCATGGATTCTCAATTTTGGTGGTCTTAAATGAATCTAGAGCTTCTTGGGATCATGAAAACTAGGATGAATCCTATACAAAGAAAACATGTGTAACAATTCTAATTTGTGTTGAATTTTTTGTAAAGTTAGACAATTGAACTTAAATCCTAAGGGACCCTAAGGGATAAGTGTGGTGTGAATGTAAGTTCATATTTTAATTGAGGAAATAAATAAAAATGATTGTGCATTTTGACCAAGATGAGTATGAGATATCATCACAAATCCATGAGGATGGATATGCAACAAATCTCCAAAATTCTTTCAAAAATCCTTGAAAGAAATTAATTTAGATTTGAGGAGGAATCTAAATTTCCCCAATGAAGAGGATTAGTTGGGAAGAGGTGAGAAAAGTCGTAGGGCCGAGGAAAGCTTAAAGCAACCTTAAAGAGTCCCAAAATGGGAAGCCTAAAGCAACAGAAAGAAAGCATCCGCTATTCTCAGACGAATTAGAAACATGCTTTGGGGAAATATGAGCTTAATAAGTCATCTTGTAAGTGTATCAAATGTTGATCCGTGCTAGGAGTGTGATCTCACTTGTGGGTGAATCATGGGAGATAAAGAGGATTCTAAGGTTGGGAGGTCGTCATTTGGTGATTGTGGTATGTTCCGAAATGGTTGTTATTTTACTTTCTTCGATGGTATGAATTGGTTACATATATAAAAATAAATTAAAATGGAATGATTGATGTTAGTCTACATTTACCGTAAACCCATCCTAAGGCATTCACCTTCCGCATTCGTCTTAGTTGTAGACCGTAAATCCATAGAGTAGAAAACCTCTTAAGCTCTAAACCAAGTGTGGTCTAACCGAAGTTACTCAATCTCTATGAACCATGAAATATTATTTTGTTCTATGGGGACAATGTGATACTATACTTGCACAATTATATTAGAACAATATAGTAGTAAAACTAAGGCAAAAGAAAGAAGACCTTAAAACAAAAGCAGATTTCAAGATTTTTTTCTGTGGCAAAGGGGTACTTCTATTTCTATATGAGTATTGGAGCAAATTATAGCAAGTATAGGGTATATTGTGTTTAAATCTACTCTAACTCTTGAGAAAGAAGAAAATATTATAATAATGGATTAAGTCGAAAGGAATATACACTATTTATCATTTAACCCCCGAATACTTGCATGAGCATTTAACGAAAATATATATCTCGTTTCCCTAATTATATGATGGAACATATGTATGTAGGATTTAAAGAAAACAAAAAAAATAAGCACCGCGACCTAGCATAGCATTGTTTTATATATTCTATGAAATAAGACTAAATAGTCACGAGCGAGCAAGAATATACTTGCATCTATGTATATTAAATTCTAACATGTAAGCGTAGTGAGTAAACGAAAGACGTTGACACTCAACGATCGTATCTTATACTATATTAGGAGAAAATATACAATAACTACGAATCGGATATGTTAAGATAGAGTACATACAGGAGTCACGCCTAATGGAATTCAGCGTAGGGTCTAATATATTAATGTGTAGAAAAAAAAAAAAAAAACAAAAACCCAACAAAGAACACGCCAAGAGCTAACAATACTACAATTCCCCATTTCATATAAACGCGTAAACCATAATGATCATCATTATGCCACCGGCTCGTTCACCGTAATACCGTGGAAGGAAAAAGATATTAGCGGCAAGCCTAGGTTTGTTTGAATATGATATGTGTAGTTCACGGATCAATAACGAGGTTAAACAAAAAAATTATAGTTCAAAACCAACAAGAGGAGTTTTATTACCTATCTACCATAGGGATATCCATTATATTCGAAAATCATATGTTAAGCAAAGGTGAGGCCACACAACATAAGACAACGCGCAACTAATCTCAAATCAACGCTTCAAACGATAAATTGACCCACTAACTTATGACCGATTACCCCATGGAGCCGAGTATATCGGACGACGGAGTATTAAGGCATAACGCCATGTTCGAGACTACTATCTTTAAAAAAGAAAACAACCGAAGTGTTGAGGCGAAATCGTGTTAATGGAAGAAGGTTACCCATGGAGGAGCTCGCTCTTCCTCCGGCATAATTCAACACAATTGGAGTCGAACGCCAATGAATTCATGGCTTAACCAAAGTTAACAAATCATCGGCATGCCGCCATGAAATAAGTCCCTCGGGAAATAAGTTCGGAAATAACCACATATTTTGAACAAAACATATAACAATAAGGTAAGTGCGTAAAGTTATGCTATTCTCCGTGGTCGAGCCGAGAGTAGCTGGAACCGCAGCTCTCCTTCGACCGCGTTTGATAGGTTAATAAAAAATATTATATTACAACACGAATCCTTTAAAATAAAACTAAACCGTAGCCTCGTCGCTTTAAAAAAACGTAGATCGCATCGATATGAGGGAAAACTAGGTGAGGGCTTTTATCACCGTGATGCGCATCAGTGTGTACCCCGTAAACCCCATGATCTCTACCCTTCCGCACAAAAGATCCACGGTTTAGATATAGAGGTATAAAGAGAAGAAAATACCGAACAAAATTGCGTACGTAAGACCTACGTAATACCACTCGAAAACTCGCATACCTCGTAATCGAGTTGCTTCTCCCCGTATCCAATCTCACTTAGGGATCAGCTCCTCCGTGAGCGAGCTAGCAACAAAACAATCATCCCAACAGAACGAGATCCCAACCGAAACCGGAGCTTGATAAATATGGCACATGCCGCGCAGTGATAATGGAGTGAAGCCGCCGCGATAAGTCGGAAGGCTATGCAAAACCCTAATCCCGTAACCCTAGAAGGGCAATAATCCCCAGGTTGATTTGGGAAAACTCGCTGCCTACCTGGCGCATTGTACTCGATGAAGTGAAAAGGTTATAAACTGCATCGAATCGCACAAATCGGCTCGTCCAAAGACCGGGCCGCACAGGAGTGCAAACGATCACTCTACACGTAGCATATGGAATGGGCCTCGAGTTCGTAAACGTTGGTATGGTACTCGAACGCGGGTGTGAGACGCCATCCGCATTCCAAAACGTTAGTCATCATGATACATTTCCTCACGTTAAATCAACACATGACAGTTCGGAGCAAGGCCTATTATAACATATCACCGATAGCGTGCCTACAAAGGCAAACGCACACACCACCAACAGAAAATCAATACAAGAAAAATAATACGAAACAACACCACCGAATGTCGGGGTTATAGTTCTACGGTTAACCGGAAATGAGTACGAGGAATGCGTTTAATGAATAGTTAAACCTTGGCCATAACCAACAATCCGTGTGATCGTGGTACAACGAATACCCACATCTCGGTTAGGTAAGCACCGAGGATTCGCCTTAACTTTTACCATAACCCGCTATGAGCACGTAACCAATGAACCGGGTACACAGGTTTTCCATGAGTTAATATGATAAGTTTAGCACGCGTTCCACAAGACCTTGTTATCGGGAATGATTATAGTTGACAAGTTAATACTAAAGGGCGGGTGGTGGAATTATATATATATGCCATATGTATAAGGGTACGTTCGAATCATTATAGAAAAGAAAACGAAGAAGGCTTTCAGATATATATATATGAAATGTATTTCTATAATGCTATGTATACATATGTGTGGACGCACATAGAGGCCCCGAGGTGTTTTAATTGTATGTAGGTAATATATTTATATATTTATATATATGGGAATATATATATATATAGGTGAAATATTTCATTTGTAAGGAAGGTAAGATATCTATATATATATGGGAATATATATATATATATATGTGAAATGGGAAATATTTTATCGTATGTAGGTAATATATAGATATATATATATATGTGGGAATAATATATATATGTGGAATATATATATATATATGTGTGATAATATATATATATATATATATATATATATAAGCCAAAGATATATATGTACGTGTTAAGAAGACTATAAGGAATTTTCAATGGTTTTATAAATGTAAAGAGGCTGTAGGAGTAGAGAAACTTGTCAAGAGGGCATTAGAGTTAAAAGTTAGAACTCATTCTCACACTCACTAGGGGAATAAAGAGGAAACCTCAACATATCGAAAAAAAAAAAAAAAAATTGTGAAACTCGGAGGTGTGACAAAAAATGGTATCGGAGCACCAGTTACAACAGTTTGGGCTGTCAATTTTGTGCTCACTGATTATTACATATTTTGTTTTTTTAGTTTTATAAACTTTTGCTAATCTGTGTTGTAAGTGTGTACAGTTGAAATGGCTGAAGGTGAAGGGATTTATGTGGATCTGCGGGATGAGTTTGCTACTCCAGATCCCAATGCCCCGGTAATAGCTATGTTGCACCGGCTGCAACGAGAATTGGCTGAGCTGAGAAGTCAAAATGACATGTTGTCATCAGCCAGTAAGGAGCAGGAAAAGCTCATCAGAGAACTAACTTCCCGGAACAGCCAGGAAGGCGAAGGTTCCGGAAAGAGAAAGATGGATGAGTCTGATGAGGATGATGCTGCTAGACAGTAGCATAAACAGAAAAGAGAGTTGCAGGGAGAATTTAGAAAGATCAAACCTCCTTCCTATGATGGGGAGAAGGAGGAGGATGCTGAAGCTTGGTTGCTGAACATGATCAAGTATTTCCAAGTTTATGAATATGAGAGCAATCTGAAGGCCAGATTAGCTGTGTACCATCTACAAGGAAAAGCTACACTGTGGTGGGAAGAGACAAAAATGGTGCATGCCATTGATGAAAAGACAGTTACTTGGGAAGATTTTCAGACTAAGTTCAAAAGCCGTTATTTGAATGAACGTTATTATGATGATAAAGCAAAAGAATTCCATGAACTTAGGCTAGGACAGCTCACTATTGATGATTTTGTCACTAAGTTTACTAATTTACTGAGGTATGTCCCTTACATTAGGGAAGAAAAGGAAAAAGTGCAAAGGTTTTTAAATTGTTTGCCCACGGTGTACAAGGAGAAAATTGAATTTGACAATCCAAAAACAATGGATGAAGCTATTAGAAAAGCAAGATTATGTTATCAGCAGTTTAAAGGTAAAGCTGAACAGGGGAAGAGCTGGCTGAACAAGGGTGAGTTCAAGGGTAAAAGACCAAAACCAGCATATCTAAGAAATTTTGGTAGAGATCATCAGCGGAAAAGGTTCAGTAAACCAAAAGAAAGTCAAACTGTTCAGTCCCAAGTGGCTTCAAAACCAGTAGAAGGGAACAATAAAAAGGAAGGGACAGTCAGAATGAAGGAACCTTTGAAATGTTGGGGCTGTGGAGGACCCCATATGATGAGAGACTGCCCCCACCGAAATATACACCTGATCAGCAGAGAGCGAGAGGCAACAACTGTAAATGACATAGCCAGAAATATACCAACTATAAGTGCAGCCCTGGAAAATCGACAAGCAGAGCATCAAGCAACCATGGTGGAAATGGAGGGTAAGATTTCTGACCTACCTGTTACTGTTTTGATTGATCCAGGTGCTTCTTTGAGTTACATTAGTCCTGGAATTGTAGAAAAATGTAAAATTAAACCTGAAAAGTATCAGCAGTCATGGTTGGTACAGCTGGCCACGGGAACTAAGAGAAAAGTCACACATAAATTGCCTAAAACAACAATACAATTAAATGGCTTTTCAACAGAAGTAAATTTGAACATATTTCCATTAGGATCCTATGATCTGCTGATAGGAATGGATTGGCTGGAAAAGAAGAAGGCTCTGATGAACTGCTGGGATAAAACCCTGCATTGTGTGGATGAGGAAGGAAAACCTTTTACACTAAAAGGGAAACCAAAATCAATTTCAATAAGACAAATATCAGCCTTACAATTAAAAAGAACAGCTAGAAAAGGATACCAAGTCTATGCAGTGCATGTAGAAGAAATAGAACAGCAAACTGAAGAAGAGTTACTGGATGCTATACCAGTCATCAGAGAATTTAAGGAAGTCTTTCCCAAGGAAATTCCACTTCTTCCCCCCAAAAGAGAGATTGATTTTTCAATCGATCTGGTACCAGGAGCCACACCTATTTCCCGAGCCCCCTATCAGATGAGTCCACCTGAACTAATGGAACTGAAAATGCAATTACAGGAATTGCTAAATAAAGGGTATATCAGACCAAGTGTGTCTCCTTGGGGAGCCCCAGTTTTATTTGTGAAAAAGAAGGATGGAACTTTTAGGATGTGCATTGACTATCGTCAACTGAACAAATTGACCATTAAGAATAGATATCCACTTCCTAGAATTGATGATCTTTTTGATCAAGTGAGAGGAGCTTCAGTCTTCTCCAAGATAGACCTCAGGACTCGGTATCACCAGCTCAGAATTAAAGAAGAAGACATCAGCAAAACATCATTTCGAACCAGGTATGGGCATTACGAATTTGTAGTCCTACCTTTTGGTTTGACGAATGCCCCTGCCACCTTTATGTGTCTGATGAACAGTGTGTTGAATAAGTATTTGGAAAAATTTGTTCTTGTGTTCATAGATGATATCTTAGTCTATTCTAAAAATGAAGAGGAACATAAGGAACATCTGAGAATAGTGTTGCAAACCCTGAAAGAATATCAGCTATATGCCAAGTTCAGTAAATGTGAATTTTACAAGGATAGGATTCAATATTTGGGTCATATTATTTCTGAAAAAGGGCTTGCAGTTGACCCTGAAAAGATAAAAGCAATTCAGGAATGGCCAGTCCCCACTGATGTTTCAGCAGTAAGGTCATTCATGGGGATGGCAGGCTACTATCGTAGATTTGTGGAAAGATTTTCTGCCATAGCACATCCCATCACTTCATTACAAAGAAAGGGTGTCAAGTTTGTGTGGACTGAAAACTGTCAACAGAGTTTCGAGCAGTTAAAACAAAAACTTATTTCAGCTCCTATATTAAAAATTGCTGATCCTGATAAAGAGTTTGTTGTATGTACAGACGCTTGCAGAGAAGGGCTAGGAGGAGTCCTATTGCAGGAAAATTCAGTCATTGCCTATGAATCTAGAAAATTGAAAATACATGAACAGAATTATAGTGCATATGATTTGGAATTTGCAGCTGTTATCCATGCCTTAAAAATGTGGAGGCATTATCTTCTAGGGAAGAAGTTTACATTGATGACTGATCATATTAGTCTTAAATATTTCTTTTCTCAGACTGATCTGAATGCAAGGCAAGCCAGATGGCTGTCCTTTTTAAGTGAATTTGATATGGAAATAAAGCATATCAAGGGGAAAGAAAATAAAGTTGCTGATTCTTTAAGTAGAAATGCTTGTCAAAATTTAAACAGTATGGGGATTAGTGGCCAGATTGAGATGGAGGAGTTGGTGAGAAAGGCAACTAGCCAAGACCCAAACTATGAAACACTCTTGGTGAAACTACAAAAAAGGGATAAAACTGACTTTACACAAAATCAAAAAGGGCTACTATATTTCAAAAACAGGTTGTATGTTCCTAATGTAGAATCATTAAAAAGGGAAATCTTGGATGAATATCACAAACAGCCTTATGCAGGACATCCAGGATACCAGAAGCTGTTAACAGCCTTGAAAAAGAAGCTGTTCTGGCCAGGAATGAAGAGAGATGTGGCAGAGTATCTAAGTAAGTGTATGGAATGTCAACTGGTTAAGGTTGAGCATCAACATCCAGCAGGGCTTTTAAACCCATTGCCAATTGCAGAATGGAAATGGGACACAGTTTCTTTGGATTTTATAACAGGATTACCCAACACTAAATATCAACATGATTCTGTAATGGTAGTAGTAGACACTCTTACCAAAACTGCCCACTTTATACCAGTAAAATCTACCTTTGGAACAGCTCAAGTAGAAAATGTTTTCCTAAAGGAGATAGTAAGGCTTCATGGAGTTCCCAAGGTGATTGTCTCAGATCGGGATGCTAAGTTTACAGCAGCGTTTTGGAAAGGATTGTTTGCAGGAATGGGCACTAAGCTGAATTTCAGTACTGCCTACCACCCTCAAACTGATGGGCAAACAAAAAGGACAAATCAAATTTTAGAGGATATGCTGAGAATGTACGTGATGGATAGACCATCAAAATGGGAAGAGTATATGCATTTAGCTGAGCTTGCCTATAATAATAGCTACCAATCCTCTATTAAGATGAGTCCATTTGAGGCACTCTATGGGAGAAAGTGCCGTACTCCCTTGAGTTGGAGTCAACCAGAGGATAAACTGGTGTTGGGACCAGATGCACTACAAGAAATGGAAAGAATTGTCAAGCAAATACAAAGATATATCAAGACAACACAATATCGCCAGAAAAGTTATGCTGATAAGAAAAGAGTGCACCGAGAATTCAAAGTGGGGGATCATGGGTATTTACGCATCAAACCCAAAAAGAGCACACTTTATGCTGGAAGTTGTGCAAAACTTGCACCTAGATATTGTGGGCCTTTTGAAGTTTTAGAAAGGGTGGGACCAGTGGCTTACAAGCTGGCCTTACCACCCCATGTTAAAGTGCATAATGTGTTTCATGTTTCGTTATTAAAAAGATATGTGCATGATTCTTCTCACATAGTTTATTGGAATGTTGTACAGGTGGAACCAGAAGGGGAGTTTCTGCCAGAACCGCTTCAAATATTGGAGCGGGAAGAAATTGAATTGAGAAACAGAACAATGGCCAGAGTAAAAGTGCAGTGGAAGCACTTTACTGCTGAAGAAGCTACCTGGGAAAGGGAAGCTGAAATGATGGAGAAATATCCATTTTTGTTTAAGTGAACTCTAGTAGTTAAATAATAACACCGAGGACGGTGTTTATTTTCAGAGGGGGAATATGTAACACCCCAATTTGTGTGTTGAATTTTTAAAGTTAGACATTGAACTTTAATCCTAAAGGGGGTGGACCCCAAGGGATAAGTATGGTGTGAATGTATTTGCATATTTTATTTGAGGAAATAAATAAAATGATTGTGCATTTTGACCAAGATGAGAATTAGAGATCACTTGCCAAATCCATGAGGATGGATAAAGCAACAAATCCCCAAAAATCTTTCAAAAATCCTTGAAAGAAATTAATTTAGATTTGAGGAGGAATCTAAATTTCCCCAATGAAGAGGAGTAGTTGGGAAGAGGTGAGAAAAAAGCTGGAAAAGCTGAGGAAAAGCTTAAAGCAGCTTTAAAGAGTCCCAAAATGGGAAGCCTAGGCTAAACAGGAAAGAAAGCATCCTGCTATTCTGGACGCAGAATTAGAAACATGCTTTGGGGAAATATGAGCTTAAATAAGCTACTCCTAGGCAGGTCAGAGGTTGATGTGGACCCCAAGGGATAAGTGTGGTGTGAATGTAAGTTCATATTTTAATTGAGGAAATAAATAAAATGATTGTGCATTTTGACCAAGATGAGTATGAGAGATCACTTGCCAAATCCATGAGGATGGATAAGGCAACAAATCCCCAAAATTCTTTCAAAAATCCTTGAAAGAAATTAATTTAGATTTGAGGAGGAATATAAATTTCCCCAATGAAGAGGAGTAGTTGGGAAGAGGTGAGAAAAAGCTGGAAAAGCTGAGGAAAAGCTTAAAGCAGCTTTAAAGAGTCCCAAAATGGGAAGCCTAGGCTAAACAGGAAAGAAAGCATCCTGCTATTCTGGACGCAGAATTAGAAACATGCTTTGGCGAAATATGAGCTTAAATAAGCTGCTCCTAGGCAGATCAGATGTTGATCTGTGCTAGGAGGTGATCTCAGCTCGGGGGTGAATCATGGGAGATAAAGAGGATTCTAAGGTTGGGAGGTTGGTCATTTGCAGATTGTGGTATGTTCTGAAATGGTTGTTATTTTACTTTCTGATGGTATGAATTGGTTACATATATAAAAATAAATTAAATGGAATGATTGATGTTAGTCTACATTTAACAGAACCCATCCTAAGGCATTCACCTTCCAGATTCTGTCTAGTTGTAGACCAGAAATACATAGAGTAGAAACCTCAGAAGCTCTAAACCAAGTGTGGTCTAAATCTGAAGTTACTCAATCTCTATGAACCATGAAATATTATTTTGTTCTATGTAGACACAATGTGATACTATACTTGCACAATTATATTAGAACAATATAGTAGTAAAACTAAGGCAAAGAAAGTAAAGACCTTAAAAACAAAAGATTTCAAGATTTTTCTAGACAAAGGGGTACTTCTATTTCTATATGAGTATTGGAGCAGTCATAGCAAGTATAGGGTATATTGTGTTTAAATTCACTTCTAACTCTTGAGAAAGAAGAAAAATATTATAATAATGGATTAAGTCTATGCGGAATATACACTATTTATTGAACCCCTGAATACTTGCATGAGCATTTAACGAAAATATATATATCTGTTCTCTACTCAAGTATGATGGAACATATGTATGTAGGATTTAAAGGAAAACAAAAAAAAAATAAGCACCGCGACCTAGCATAGCATTGTTTTATATATCTCTGCATGAAATAAGACTAAATAGTCACGAGCT
This sequence comes from Pinus albicaulis, assembly GCA_034641835.2. Taxonomy (NCBI): domain Eukaryota; kingdom Viridiplantae; phylum Streptophyta; class Pinopsida; order Pinales; family Pinaceae; genus Pinus; species Pinus albicaulis. The sequence continues at coordinate 405,422,205 of CM076580.1, read as the reverse complement.
ACAAGAATATACTTGCATCTATGTATATTAAAATTTAACATGTAAGCGTAGTGAGTAAACGAAAGACGCTTGGACACTCAACGATTGCATCTTATACTATATTGAGAGAAAATATACAATAACTACGAATCGGATATGTTAAGATAGAGTACATACAGGAGCTCTACGCCCAATGGAATTCAGCGTAGGGTCTACGATATTAATGTGTGTAGAAAAAAAAAAAACAAAACCCAACAGTGAACACGCCAAGAGCTAACAATATCATAATTCCCCATTTCATATAAACGCGTAAACCATAATGATCATCATTATGCCACCGGCTCGTTCACTGTAATACCGTGGAAGGAAACAGATATTAGCGGCAGTCTAGGGTTTGTTTGAATATGATATGTAGTTCACAGGACTGAATAACGAGGTTAAACAAAAATTATAGTTCCAAACCAACAGAGGAGTTTTATTACCTATCTACCATAGGGATATCCATTATATTCTGAAAAATCATATGTTAAGCAGGCAGAGGCCACACAACATAAGACAGAACGCGCAACTAATCTCAAATCAACGCTTCAAACGATAAATTGACCCACGGTTAACCATGACCGATTAGCTCGCATGGAGCCGAGTATATCGGGACGACGGAGTATTAAGGCATAACGCCATGTTCGAGACTACTATCTTTAAAAAAAAAAGAAAACAACCGAAGTGTTGAGGCGAAATCGTGTTAATGGAAGAAGGTTACCCATGGAGGAGCTCGGCTCTTCCTCTGGCATAATTCAACACAATTGGAGTCGAACGGGCCGAACGAATTCATGGCTTAACCAGGTTAACAAATCATCGGCATGCCGCCATGAAATAAGTCCTGGAAATAAGTTCTGGAAATAACCACAGATTTTGAACAAAACATATAACAATAAGGTAAGTGCGTAAAGTTATGCTATTCTGTGGTCGAGCCGAGAGTAGCTTGGAACCAGAGCTCTCCTTCGACCGCGTTTGATAGGTTAATAGAAAAAATATTATATTACAAATACGAACTTTAAAATAAAACTAAATCCGTAGCCTGTCGCCAGAAAACGTAGATCAGGCATCGATATGAGGGAAAACTGGGCGAGGGCTTTTATCAGCTGTGATGCGTACTGAGTGCAGCCCAGAAACCCCATGATCTCTACCCTCTGCACAAAAGATCCATTGACGGTTTAGATATAGAGGTATAAAGAGAAGAAAAATACCAGAACAAATTGCAGAATGTAAGACGATAGAATACCACTCTGAAACTCGCATACCTCAGACTGAGTTGCTTCTCCTGTATCCAATCTCACTTAGATCAGCTCCCTCCGTGAGCGAGCTAGCAACAAAACAATCATCCCAACAGGAACGAGATCCCAACTGAAACCGGAGCTTGATAAATAGGGCACATGCCGCAGAGTGATAATGGAGTGTAGGTCGCCGCGATAAGTCGGAAGGCTATGCAAAACCCTAATCCCGTAACCCTAGAAGGGTACAAAATCCCCAGGTCGATTTGGGAAAACTCCGCTCATCGACAGCATTGTACTCGATGAAGTGAAAAGGTTATAAACCAGGTACTGAACTGCACAAATCGGCTCGCCCAGTACTGGGCCGCACAGGAGTGCAAACGATCACTCTACACGTAGCATATGGAATGGGCCTGAGTTCGTAAACGTTGGTGTATGGTACTCGAATGCGGGTGTGAGACGCCATCCCTGCATTCCAAAACGTTAGTCATCATGATACATTTCCTCACGTTAAATCAACACATGACAGTTCGGAGCAGTGCCCATTATAACATATCACTGATAGCGTGCCTACAAAGGCAAATGGACACACCACCGCGATGAAAATCAATACAAGAAAAATAATAATTAAAAACAACACCACCGAATGTTGGTTATAGTTCTACGGTTAACTGGAAATGAGTAATGGAGGAATGCGCTTAATGAATAGTTAAATCCCGGTCATAACCAGTCAACTGTGTGATCGTGGTACAACGAATACCCACATCTCGGTTAGGTAAGCACCGTGGTGATCTGGCCGCCTTTAACTCTTTACCATAACCCGCTATGAGCACGTAACCAATGAACCGGGTACACAGAGGTTTTCCATGAGTTAATATGATAAGTTTAGCACGCGTTCCATGACCTTGTTATCGGGAATGATTATAGGGTTGACAAGTTAATACTAAAGGGCGGGTGTTATGGAATTATATATATATGCCATATGTATAAGGGTACGTTCGAATCATTATAGAAAAGAAAACGAAGAAGGGTTTAGATATATATATATGAAATGTATTTCTATAATGCTATAGATACATATGTGTGGACGCACATAGAGGCCCCGAGGTGTTTTAATTGTATGTAGGTAATATATTTATATATTTATATATATGGGAATATATATATATATAGGTGAAATATTTCATTTGTATGAAGGTAAGATATCTATATATATATATGGGAATATATATATATATGTGAAATGGGAAATATTTTATTGTATGTAGGTAATATATAGATATATATATATGTGGGAATAATATATATATGTGGAATATATATATATATGTGTGATAATATATATATATATATATATATATATATATATAAGCCAAAGATATATATGTACGTGGTTAAGAAGACTATAAGTGGAATTTTCAATGGTTTTATAAATGTAAAGAGGCTAGATGAGTAGAGAAAACTTTGTCAAGCGGGCATTAGAGTTAAAAGTTAGAACTCATTCTCACACTCACTAGGGGAATAAAGAGGAAACCCCAACATATCGAAAAAAAAAATAAAAAAAATTGTGAAACTGGAGGTGTTGACAACATGAGAACCATCAACAATGGTTAATAGAGTTATAAAAAAAATACGAAAATATAAATAAAAAAATTACCAAGGAAGACTCCATTATGAGAGGGAAGTAACTATGTTATCCAAGAGATAGTTGGATTCATGTATATAAACTTGTTCAATTACAAAACCACAAGGTGTAAGAAGGTTTACATGGCCGAAACTCATGACACATTGCGTAATGTAAGAGCGACTACCTAGCTATTAGACACAAAATAAAACATAGAAAAATGAGTTCACAAAGGTGGATATTTGTTTTGATAAACCCTATCTTTCCTCCACAAAATGATTTAGAAAACCAATTGTGTCCGTTGGAAGTATACTATGTGATCCATGTGACTTCACATGGGCTATTATCACATGAAGACTCATGTTAGCATCTATAACGTGGGGTTGGCTCATAATATAAAATATCTTACATGAATCAGTTGAAATCATATACCAAGGTTTAAATTAATAATGGGGGTTAATATTTCAACATGAAGACATATGATATATTCATGTTCCCAAGCTTTATAATGATAAAAGGGTGGACATTATAATGCATGGATAGTGGATATAAATGGTATAAATATTATGGGCAATAATAAGGCATGGTGACAATAAGGCATGGTGACCTATGTTATGGTAACCATATTTTTAAATAAGCACTTATGTCAATCGAAAAGTGTAAATATATAATTAATGTATTTAAATTAATTATTAAAGTGTTGATCAATACTTTCATTGGTATTGAGACCATAATTCCATGTATATAAGAATTTGAACTAATCCAATTGGTTAAGCCAAGTATAGACACATTAGGAAGTATTCCTATTCATTAAAAAATAAAATAAGTATTTTTAAAGGAAAAAAATGGAAATAAAATTGAAACATTGTAATGCTGAGTTAATATGACTTCAATTATCCTAATAGTAAGTTAATGGAGATCGTAACCCTTTTGGATGACACTAGAAATGCACTAACTAAAAATGTATGCTATTATTAAAATATATCTTGCTCCAAATAATTTGGATTTAGTATGGAATTGAAGTATGTTACATTTGTTAGTCATAGATGTTGGTTCAAATTTGAGGTCCAAGTGTCACACCACAACAAAAAATAGTTTGCAGAAAATTGTGTATTTTGAAAAGTTAATTTCGTTTTGTTGTAATGGTGTAGATAATCTACAAAAAGAGAGGAAGTATGGAAAAACTCTATCCAACCTCCAAGTGAAGGAGATCATATTTGGGTTTAGTTGGACGTAAAATTTCCCCCTCCAACAACCCAACGTATGTAAATTGTTAAATATATGAGACAAGAATTGGCCAAAGATTGTGGCTAATAATGGACACTCTCACCGAAGGAAATGTAGAGAAAAAAGAAACTCATCAAAGATTTGACAAATAATTCAACCTATAAGCCCTTGGATACAAATGTAGAAGGGGAGAGAAGACCCCATAAAGATGAAAAACTCATGGAAAATTAACCCGATAAATCTAAAAATGGAAATGAGAAAATTGAAAGTGAAGAGGAATCTCGACAAAATATCTCAAGAAACCTAAAAATCACAAAAGAAAAAGAAAACAAAACTCTAATGAGCGTGAAAAATGATAAGACCACCTACCTTGGCAGAGAGAAAAGAATATGTTGAAGACTAATTTTTAAACATCAATAAATATTTTCAAGTATATGAATATTCCAACAATTTAAAGGCCAGGAATAGAAGTGTATAACTAATAGGTAAAGTTGCACTATGGTAGGAAGAAGTAAAAAAAATTGGAATATCGATAAAAATATGACCACCCGGGAAACATTTCGTAAATTTCAAAGAAAAAAAATATATAAATGAAAGTTATTATGATGTCCAAGCTATAAAAAAATCAATGATTTGAGGTTGGGATAGCTAAGTGTGGAAAATTTTACAGCAAAAATTATTAAAATATGTTATGATATGTTCCCAAACATTAAACAGGAAAAATAAAAAAGCAAATGATTTAAACCATTCTGCTCAGTATAAGGAAATGGTTGAATTTGAAAATCCAAGGCATCATAGACAAAGCCAGAAGAAAAGAAAGAATATATTATGCTAGCTTAAACAGATGAATGAAAAAAGTTAATAGTCTAACAAAGATAGTACAAACGTGGAATTGAAATTTAGAAACATAAATCGTTTGTTCTATATAATTTTGGAAGATACCATCAACAAAAAACATTCAAATTGCAGCAACCAACAACAACCTCATAGTCTCAAACCTGTTCCACACAAATTGTTCTCAACACCAAAGGATGAATAGTGGAAGCGAAAGAGGACTTCCAAAAAATGTTGGAGCTATGCAGTACCTCATCTAGAGGAACTATCCACAAAATACCAAATCTGTTAAATCATTGTAATTTGTGTGAGAAGAAACTATAATAAATGGCATAGCCAAAAATATATCAGTGAAAATGTTTCTAGAAAATATATACAGATATAACACTATTCAACCATGATAATAATTGAAGGTATTATACTAGACTAACATGTATTTGTTTTAGTAGATCGAGGAGCTATTCTTAGTTCCGTCAGTCCACACAAGTTGTGGAAAAATGAATATTGAATGTTGGAAACTTTAAAAACTCATCGTTGGTTAATGTACCTACAAATATAAAATAAAAGTAACTAACTGTGTAAAAAAATGTCCTATACAATTAAATGGATACAGAAAGGAATTAAATCTGGGTCTAATACCGTTACTTAGTTTCTTATGAATTGCTGATAGGAATGGATTTATTGAGAAACAAATCTATAGTAAATAATTTAGAAAATACAGTTACTTATGTAACTTAAAGGAAATGTGCAAAGGATTAGAGGAATACTAAGGTATATCCCCACCAAACAAATTCCAAATTCTAGCTGAAAATATCTTCATGAAAAGGCTAAACTATTTTTTTGTTCACGTAGAAGAAAACACACAGAAAAACAAAAAATAAATATATACATGATTTCATTGCACGAAATAATTAAATATCTTTTCGTGGAATAACTCTAGGATTACCAATAAGAAGAGATATTATTGAGAGCCACACCTATGTAAAAATGATCATACGTAATGAGCTTCCCTCAACTTGTCGAATTAAAAAGAAGTCAGTATGAAATTTTGGATAAGGGTTATACTAGAACGAGGCTTCTGTGGTTTTGGTTTCGTTTGTTAAAAATAAATATGGGACCTTCTGTGACGTGGCATACCTTGTTGAAGGTTGAACAAACTAACAATTAACAATAAATATCCTTTGACCTATTTGAGCAAGTTAGATGGGAAACATTTTTCTCAAAAGAGACAATTTATGAGGATATCACCACTTAAGGATCAAGGATGATGAAATACATGAGTACACATTCAAAACAAGTTATATACACTACAAATTGATAGTTATACCCTTTGAATTACCAATGCACCTCCTACTTTGTGTTCAACAAGTATTAGTAAGTTTTTATTTGTTTTCTTGATGATATTATGAAGGCCCGAAAATAAATAAGAACATGAATCGAACATAATAATATTCATGCAAAACTTATATAAAATTACTGTATTTGCATGAAAATTTCAACAACCGTGACTTTTATAAGGACAAAATTCAATTTCTTGGGCCACATTATCTCTTAAACAAGAAATATTTTTTATCCCAGTGTTAAGGTCATCTTAAACTGTCAACACCTAATCATTTAGTAGATATTAGATCATTCAATGGAATTACTCATTATTATGGAATATTTATGAAAAAATATTTTCTAAATTGTCTTATACCATCACTTTCACAAAAGAAGGAGTAGAACTCTATTGGAGAATTAAATTTCAAGAGATTTTTGACATATTAAAATTCCTATTACTAGTAGCCTCAATTTGAAAGAGTTCCGATCCATAAAAATATCTTGTTGTTTGTACATATCCATGTCTTGAAAGGTTATGGTTTATTAACGTAGGGAATCCATGTAGTTTTTTATGAATCAAGAACATCAAAGCCTCATGAAGAGAAATATGATGTTTATGACTTGGAATTAGTTATTTTTATACATGCATTAAAAATGTGGAGGCATTACTTATTTATTGAGGGAGAAATTTACTCTCATTACTGATCACATAATCTTAAAGTGAATTTTCAGTCCATCAAATTTGAATTCTAGAAAGGAAAGGTGGATGAGCTTCTAGTGAATTTGAATTTGAAATCAAGCAAATAAAGGAAAATAAAGTAAACTAGTGGATGCCCTAATTAGAAGTGTAAATAATTTAGCTAAATTTTATGTCAAATAGGTGAAAAAATATATTTTCATAGTAACACATAAGAAACACAAATTTAAAAGATGAAGTCTATAGATAGTTTCTATAAATATTACATCAAGAATTAATAGATTTTAGGGATAGAATATATATCCCAAATGAATCTTCTTTGAAGCAACTAATTTTGAGTGAACACCATCATAAACCTTTTTTCATTCATCTTGAATATTATAAAATGTCACATCATTAGTAAAGGAATTTTATTTGTTAGGAATGAAATGAAAAGTGGTTGATAATTTGGCTAAATTTTTAGGGTGCTAATAGGTGAAGGTGGAACATCAACACCCAACTAAATACTACTATATAATACTATATCTTCCACGAACCAGAAGACAACATGATTTTTTTATGGTAGTAGTGGTAACATTCACTAAGTTAGCACATTTTATACTAGTGCACTCCACATTTAAAATAACAGCTGCATTGCAAATATTTTGATGAAAGAATTTTTTTGGTTACATGGAATATTGAAAACAATTAAATTGCATAGAGACACTAGGTTTACTTCAAATCTCTGGAAGAAATTTTTTGGAGAAATTGGTACATAGCTAAGATTTATAAAAAACTACCATCTCCAAATAAATGGTCAAATAGAAGGAACAAGTTAGATACTAGAATATGTGTTGAGGATGTATGTTATGGATTGGTCCACTAAGTAGTAAGATTATTTACACCAAGAAGAAATTGTGCGTAATGATGTCTATCAAGAATTTATTAAAATGATCTCATTTGAAACTATGTATGGGTGGAAGTGTTAAACTCCTTTAAGTTGGAGTCAATCGGAAGAGAGGTTGGTGTTAGGTGTGGGAACATTATTTACAACAAACAAAAATTTCATACAATAATAGTTATCAACAATTTTTTAAAATGAGTCCATTTAAAGCTATGTATGAGTGGAAGTTTCACACTCCTTTAATTTGGATTCAACCAGAAGATGTGTATTGGTGTTAGGATCTTATTTATTAAGGAAATGGAGTGATAAAGAAAATAAGATAAAAGCTGAGGACATACCAAGAAAGGGAGAAACACTTCACAAATCAAAAGATAATTCATAAGGAACACAAGGTGGGTGGGTATGTATACATCAAATTCAAACCCAATAGAAGATTCCATTGCGATTAGAAACCCGTACTAAGTTAGTGTGAAGGCTCCATGCACCATTTGAGAGCATATCTAGAGTTTGGTTTGCTTCGTCTACGAACTAGTACTTCCAATCCATATAAAAGCACATAATGTTTTTCACGTATATTTAATGAAAAATTATGTTCGTAATAGTTCTCACATGATATATTAAAATTTGGTACTGTGGAACAGAAGGAGAGTTCAGCTCTGAAACACCACAAGTATTAGACCGTATTGAAACTATGCTCCGGTAATGAAGCCATTTCAGCTTAAAATCCAATGGAAGCACTTCACCCTAGAGGAGGCTAAAAGGAGATTGAGTATAAAAATGCATGAGGCATTTTTAGCTTTGTTTCGAGAGAAATAGAACTGAAAGAAAAACATCTAGGAAAATGTTTATTTTAATAGGCGAAGATATCACAAATTTCATGTTTTTCTTTTATACATGACTATTTTTAGACTATCGATGAAATCAATGGTTATATAAGCCAAGACCGAAACTATTTGATTATATAATTATTATTTTTTATTTAATTTATAAATGAGTTGTTCGAAGAATATTTAGGAAACATAGCTTTTAAGTATTAGATACTTTTTCTGTTTTACAAAAAATGGCGACCGGTTAAATCGCATGTTGGACCTTACAAAAATGGTCCGAAAATCCCTAAGGAGAAAAACTCGCTAAATAAATTAGCATAATGGGAGAGGTATTATGCTAAAAAATTATCTAGAGGGAAATTGTAATTTGATGAAAACAATATAAAGCACATTTTTAGAGAAAGGCATGCTTAGAAGGAATATAGGGATGCAGGAGCATCCTCGCTTTAATTTTCATTATTTATTTGTGTGATTTAGGGGTGATATTTTTTTTAATTATTTTATAAATTATGCACATTTTAAATAAATTAAGAGAAAAACATAAGTGTGAGGCTTATTGTAAATACTCTCTTAATAAATTGAGGATAAGGAGGGAGTTGAGTTGGATAGATATTTTAGGGATTAGGAACTCCTTAAATGGAACTTAGCTCTAGGCCAAAGGAGGCAGATACTAGGATTTGCTTGAGATATTTGTGGAGGAAATCATGGATTGAAGTTACTCCACAATTATGTATAAATATGAGTTTTTTGTGATGATGTAAGATATAGAGATATAGAGATAAATGGTGTGATGGTTTATGTAAAGGGCGATAGTTTGTGACGCCAAAAAATTGTAATATTCGGCCAAAATGGTTTGAATCTGAAATTTCTTGTTATTATTATATACCGTATTTTTTCTCGTGTTCGGTTCTCTCTATTTATATATATTTAGTTAAATTGAAAGTGGTTTTTATGAAGATATTGATGATAATTCCATTTTAATGGAAACACATACTCTCATGCGTAAGTTTCGATTATATTGCAGATTATCTTCGCATCATTTTAGTATCGAGCAAGCTTATGAAGCTACTTAGTCGGGGAGGCTGGGTTAGGTTGAATATGGTGCCGAATATGATATTGAAGTTGTCACCCAAGTTCTTTCTTGTGACGGTGTTGAATCTCATGTGAATTGTTGCGGGTTTTTGAGCCACACCGTTATTTTCGTATGCGTTGTTAACATTTATTCTTGTGCACCAACAATGAAGTTGTCGTCGAGTGTAGATTTTTTGTGAATAGTATGAATTTCGTGTGAAATTCTCTAGGTACGAATATTTATGTTGAATTGGCCTCACTATCATGTAAAGTTGTGGAGAACTTGAGCATGACCACCTATGATTTGAGTTGAATTTGATTTTTTTTGCATAGCATAAGATTGGTCCGACATGCTTTTTCATTAAGGTGTTGTGGAGATACATCGAAGCTATCAACACATTTTTCCAATAGTAATGAATGTGCTAAGCTAAAAATATTCCCTTGTGGGATTAACCGATGAAGTGTGCGATTGGAGCCAACTCCGTTTGGTGAAAAAAATCGATGGAATCGTATTAAATCTGAACAACAACCGTTATTTCCATGTTAAAACTCATTTACGGAGGTCATGTGAGATGCCAATGAGCAATGAAAGCCTAAACTAAACACTAATGGGAACGATATTTCATAAATATTAAATGCAATGCCTTAGGATTTTATAGAACGAACTAGAAGATAACTTTTCCGAAATTGACACCGCATTGGATTTAAACCATGGAATGAATTCATTCATCCGAGGACATCAAATCCGCGTGGTCGGGTTTTCATTGTAATGGGTTTTGGGTCTTTAATCGGATTGGAAAATTATGTACGCTGGATGTGAATGGAGGCTACGAGTTCGAACACCACCCGAAGGCTGTCATCGTAGGCGTTATCGTGCTCGTTTGGTCATTTGCTTGAAAAAGTTGAAAAGCAACACTTTTCGCTATTAACTATCCAATTGCTAAGAAAAACTCTCGCGGAAATGGATGTTAGCCTTTTTTTGTTTAAAGATGTATGATGGACTCGAGGCCACAATGCCGCTACGGCAGTGGAAAATTTCGGCTTTTTTATTTTTTCTCGTTTTATGATATTTCTTTGAACTTATTTTTTGTAATAATACGACTTAACATATATTGTAAATCCAATCTTCGAAAGAGTACCAAGAGGCCCCAACAGGCATTTTGTATCATTCTGAGTTTTATGATTGCACACGTTTTAATTGTTTATTAGTTATTTCTAATAGTATTCTGACAAACTCAAGTATCCTATCTTGTTACGAATGCTAACAATAAGCAAGAAGTTTATGCGAGCGTGGCATAAATTCCAAGGAGAAGGTATTTAATCTCTTCTACCGCTAATTGTGGACAAGTTTGATTATTATTCAAGAAAGAAGTGTGAACTTCTGGTAACTTCCGCAGTTAGCATCTACTCAATTCTCGTAATATTCAATTAGCGACACCAATTGCAATATTCTATTTTTTTTGGTTTTCCATTTATAGTTTGTAAATAAATAAAAAGTGAGTGAAGAGGGTCTAACTCACTTAAGTGAAATAAGACATCCACTCTAGTAGCACAACGTCGTGACTTAAGTGGGAGTCAAGGGGGCCTAACACCACGTAGATGAGGGGGCCTATGCACACTCTAGAAGCTTCTCGTTTCCGCGTATAAGGATGAGGATGTGGATAAGGATGAGGATGTGGAGGAGAGAGAGAGAGGCTACGTTGAGTTTTGGAGGGAAACCAATGCTATAAGAGATGGAGTGAGCTCTCATTTCATTCAGCCGAGTTGTTGATCGTTGAGTGAGACATTTGTCTTCAGCACGCCGGCTATTTATCTTGTCTGCAGCATTGCTTGAAGGCACCGAGTGTCTCCGTGCAGATCTCACTCTCGCCCCGTGGGACTTCGAGTGCCTTCTCGTGCAAGGTTATTTTTCAACATCATCCTTCAAGACAACATTATTGCTGCGTAGCATAATACCGTGTTTAGGTGCTGTCGTGGTGACTACGACACCTCTTCCTTCTTGTTTTTCGTGTGGGGAAAGTCTCTTCCCCTTGGAGGATCGGATCAGAAGACTTTGGAGCTGATTTGCAGATCTCTGGCACTTGGCCAAAGGGTTCTTATTCTCTACCGCACAGTCTCTTAGTTACCGCGTTATTTTCTATGGTGTAGTTGTTGTGAGGTTTTGTGATTGATTTTTGAGGTGAGATATCAAGTGTAAGGATTAGCCTTCCACTTTGGAGATCTATTCGAAGAGGTATACTTTATATTTCTCATCATATTCAGCCTTCTATATTGAGTTCCAGATTTGATTTGTAATATCTCAATGTTAACTCGGCATTTTTCCTATTTTGTATTTCAGCCAACCTTTGAGGATTGAGGTATTTTTTCTTATAAGGGTTAGAGCTTTTCTCCCCTATTTTTTTGGGCCATATATTTTCATATCCATGTATTGACATCATTTTGGAGCAAATATCTTATTTACATAGATCGTGTTTTTCATACCTTGGGTTTACGCAGAAATAAATAGTTGTTCTTTCATATCCATGTGCATGTATTATTGAGGCTGCATTTTCTTTCATGAGAGATTTTTTCCTCGAAGACTTGTACACTTCGCGCTATAAATTATTCTCAAGCATATTTATATTCATCTTCTTGTCTCAAAACAAATTGTAAAACGTTTTCTCTTCATGGTAGGATCATATATGCGTTTGCCTATTATTTGTAAGTCACTTTTGAGTGGGATTCTTCAAGCAGCCTCTCTATAGATAGAGTTCGAAAGGGGCCGTATAGCCTCCCATCTTGTTCTCCTCTTTAGAGCATCTACATATCCCAGAATGCCCTACCACTAATCTCTAGTTGGAGTTTTTTTTGTGATTTAGTGATATCCCCGAAACGAGATATTGCTGGTATCAAATCTTTTGAGCAGATTGTCGTGTTATAAAGATATCTCGAAACGGGATATTACGAAAGGGTATCAAAGATTTTGAGTGGGATTGTCATGTTCTAAAGATATCCCCGAAACGGGATATTACAATGTATCATAGCATAGTTCGTGCTCAAATTGCGTGCACATCATCACAATGCCTACATTCTTACCTCTAGCACCGAGGAGAAAGATAGGCAGCATGATCATATACCCTTTGGAGATTATTTGGAGAATGGCAAAGCCTAAGGGGGAAGACTTCAAAGAAGATTTGTCTTTCAAAGATTATCACACCTCAAGTAGGATGAAAGTGGAAGGAATAGTGAGGATGTAGAACGGAGAGCCCAAAGTTGCAGCGTACCACCGGGAGGGCACCTTCTCTCATGTATGAGGGATGCACGGGTCCCCGTGAGTCTAAGCCCAAGAAGACCGGAACAATGAAAAATATGAGTTTATTCTCATCTATTTTTAGATCCGTGAGGAAATGCATCCACCTTAAGGAGGTCAAGGAGATTAAGAAAAAAGAATAGAAGTACCATGCACTTCCTATTCTCATCAAGAATAAGACATCGAGCATGGAAGATACTTGGATCATCGTATTCTCAAGGATTACCTCGTTGAGTGTGATAGATCTCGACTTAGAGCCTTTAGCGAGACTCTAGATTTTCCTCATTTCATCCAAATAATAAAGAGAAGAGATCATGTAGTTAAAAGAAATCAAAGGTGATAGATTTTTGTTGTCTACCTTTGATGGGTCATCTAATGCAAATAAACTGGTGAGTAGAAAGTTGGAGGCATTTTTCCTACTACATCCGTAGTAGGGAAAGAAGTTAATGGAAATCAAAGACTACATTTGGAGAGTGAAGCCTATTATTGGTGGTGCGTACTCGCTTGAGCCATGCAAGGGTGGAGACCTTTGCAGTTCACTCAAGCATTGATCGAAACCTTTGATGGAGAAAGAGAAAAGAAAGAAGATATCACATCACCCCCGAGGAGGCTTGTGATAACATTGTCACTCTCATGGAAGAGCAGCCTCCACCGTACCGCCAGGGTGTACTCAACACTTTTGAGGAAAGGACTCTTTTAGCCCTACAAGAAGTTCGAAATGCACATCAAGGTATGAAAATATTTTCACATTCCATTGTTACGCAAATTCTTTTGATCAATGTAGAGATTTACTTTGCATGACCAAGGGTCAAATCTCATCGTTACTATAGAGCAAATCGGGCCGTACCGCATTGTGTAACATGGAAACACTCAAGAAGGAATCAAACCATCATTCTCATGAGCCATTGTTGGATTATACATCACATTGGAGGTTGGGGTTTGAAGCCTTGAAGATTGATGGTAGACATCTTGGGGTAAGAAACTTTTCTCCTTTAAGATGACACTTTCTCAATGAGCTCTTCAGCTCAAAGAGGAACTTACTTCGTATCCAAGACCTCATTGGTTTTGTAAGACTATGGATGAAGGGGAGGTCTCAAGGAGAGGTTCCACCGGAGATGCACTTCACACACCATGGGATGAAATTAATTTCTTCCCTTCTCACAAGAGTAGAAGATGAGGAAATATTAGGATGGATAACATCTCATGCTGTGTTGGACATCCCTTGAGCCATACACATCATGATGGGAGGTTTTTCCCTACCACCTATTTGATTCTTGATAGGGTCTCATTGATCATTGAGAAGTTTACATTTCAAAATGCCATAAAGTGAAATATGAATTTGATTTGGGAGGATGGTAGCACCTGCGGAGAGTAACTAGGATGAGGAGAAGAAGGATGCCATCCACAGTAGATTGAGTGGATGTGGATGATGAGCAAGGAGCTAGGGAGCTACCCGCAAATCTATGATACCGGGCAGCAGGAGGCTTGGCTATGCTAGTTACTCTTCAAGGAGTTTGGCTCTCACTTGTACTTGCAGCATCTGCGGGATACCGAGCAGGAGGCTCGTCGTGCTGGGGCTAATTTCGAAAGATTTTGTCCATCACTTGGAAAACACTCTTCCCAAGAGTAGCAGACGAGGAAAATATGGCGTGATACTTGCATCATTGAGCAGCATAGAGTATGGATGCATGGTTTTGATATGATACTCATATCATTAATTGTGTCTTCATCAAAGATTGCATGATGGAGGTATGGGGAGGCAACACAATGTCTTGTTTCTTTTCTTGTTTCCCCCGGGAGAGCAAGGGGTAGATTTTCTCACACTTTGTATGATGTTATGAAGAGGATGGTACTATCTCCTTGACCTTGATGGCTTGGAAACACTCCCAACTTGGGAGGTATTCAACACTTGTTGCATCATTATTATAGGATTGTTTGGATGAAGCAAAAAGATGTCAAAGAACAAGAGCTTTATCGACGGGAGCTTATTTGCATGAGCTCACAACGCTCGTCACTTTGGAGCAAGAAAGCCTTATGGATGAAGTGTGCCCAATAGAGATATGGTGGATATATAACCTATAGGTCCCAGGATCACTTCATATTTGTTTCACTTGATGAGAAAATAAGAGGTAATGTTGATAGAGAAATCTATGGCATATTCTTCTTGACTTGGATTTCCAAGCATCAGAGTGATTATTTTTTTGCAAAGACATGCGTCGATCTCTTCTTCATAACATGCCAACACACTATGGAGGACTCATTCACCGATCCATGTACCATCTTACTTCCATCATTTGGTGAGAAGTTTGTAGTATACATTCATTGATTCTCATACTTTCACCATTTTCATGCAAAGGTATCGTTTCACAAGAAGACAAGCTTGTCACATTGCTCCATGATTTTTATTGGGCTAATCTACATGATGGAGGTAGCCATTCCTTTGTTGCCTTAGAAAAATGTCTTTTCACTACATGTATGTCCATTTGTTTCTATATCATGTATCATATGAAGACATGCATGATTAACATAAACATTTTGCCATTTATCAAGCAAGAACTTGTAAAATTGCGTTGTACTTGCCGGAGAAGCTATTGGTGCCTCTTCGCATCACTTCTGTAACCTTCAAACTGCTTTTCTTCATTTTGCTTCTAATCATGTCTCCATTTTCTGATATAGATTAGATTTGTATGGGAGGCTTGATTATGAGGGAGACACATGAGCCGGATGTGTCTTTGAGTGGGAAGAATTCTCACAATTTCTCGTACCACATGTTCTAATGGGAGCATGGAGAGATATGGCCACCATGTACCCAAATGTTTGTTCTCTTTTGAGGTGTGCCATAAGATTGATATTCATCCATTGTACAGCCATGGGCAAGTGCTTGATCATGTATTATTGTTGTTACAAATGCACCATTTACTATCCTTTAGTAGATGTGATGAATCATGGACATTGAACCATGGACATTGCTTGCCATGTAATTTTCTGCTGCGTGATGAGACTGCATTGTATCCTTGTGAGAAATTGTTTGCATCATGTATCATCATGTAAAACCTTCAAAAAACCTCTCATTAGATGTTCCATGATGACCATGTCCTATTCTTTGCAGATTGTTTTGGGCTAGCTTGTTCTTCATTGTTGGAGGAACCTTCTTTGGAGGATTGTTCTTCAATTTTACCGTTGGATGGAAATAATTTTAGAGTTCTAGATCAACATAAAATCTAAAATTGTTATGAGTGGAGAAAAGGATAGCATGTAAAAGCTACATGTTTGCTGCTTAGACAAATTTCCACCATTGGGTTTTAGGCTTGAGGTGGAAGGATATTTTCAAGAGTTGCCTTGTTGGGAGTGTGGCTCATTTTGTTTGGATTATTTCCTTTTGGGATGGAGGATCCATATGAGGGAGATGTTCCTCATTATATTCCAGACTCCATGCCTTGAGTGGAGATTCTTTAGTTCTGGTCCTTTGCGCTGATTGGAGAGAGGTGATGATTTGGTACACAAGCCAATGGGACAACTTACACCATGATAGATACAAGACAAAAGAGGAGTCATGGCCCTCGCCCAGAGAATCACTATAACCAAAGGCGAAAGGGGCCTAAGCCATGGGACTTGGGCTATTATTGGCCATGGTGGCAATGGGATTCGGGAGGATTTTTGGTTGGTCGGGTACCATAATGAAAGATCAGTTTGGGATCCTAGCATTAAGAAATCCCATCATATCGGGTGATGCAGAGGACAGTGGAAGATTCAAAGGAGCCCATCTAGGACCCGGTGCACATTATGCAAAGGTTTCCAGGAGAGCATCAGCTAGGAAGGAGACTTATTCAAGCAAGCTTGCTTCAAGGCACAACATTTTTCTTCCAGTAGGGACCGTAATATTCCTAATTATAGAAAGCATCAAACATTTTTTTCTTTTGGTTCTGTCGTTTTATAGTTTGTAACAACAAAAAGTGAGTGAAGAGGGTCTAACTCACTTAAGTGAAATAAGAAATCCACCTAGTAGCACAACGTTGCACTTAAGTGGGAGTCAAGGGGGCCTAACACCACGTAGAGGAGGGGGTCATGTACACTCTAGAAGTCACAGCTGCGTAGATAAGGATGAGGATGTGGAGGAGAGAGAGAGGCTACATTGAGCTGAGGGAAACCAATGCCATAAAAGATGGAGGAGCCTCCTCATTTCATTCATGCTTGAGTTGTTGATTGTTGAGTGAGACATTTGTCTTCCTTATCACACTAGCTATTTAGTACCGTCCGCAACACCGTTTAGTGCACCGAGTGTCTTCGTGCGAGATCTCACCCTTAGCCCCGTGGGACTTCAAGTGCCCGGCCGAGAAAAGTTGGTTTTTTCAGCACCATCCTCCAAGATAGCGTTATTTCTACAAAGAGCACACATCGTGTTGTAGGGTGTTTTCGTGGTGACTTTACGACACCTCTTCCTTCTCTTGTTTTTCGTGGGAAAGTCTCTCTTTCCTTTGGAGGATCAGATCGGGAACACTTTGGAGCTGATTTGCGCATCTTGCACTTGGCCAAAGGGTTCTATTCCTCTACCGCGTACCTCCTCTTAGTTATTGCATTATTTTCATGGTGTAGATGATGTAAGGGTTTGGTGTAGATTGATTTGGAGGTGAGATCTCAAGTGTAAGGATTAGCCTTCCACTGAGATCTATCGAAGGAGGTATACTTCATATTTCTCATCATATTCAGCCTTCTCTATTGAGTTCCGCATTTGAGTTGCGTAATGCCCGCAACTCCGGCATTTTTTCCATTTTGTGTATTTCAGCGAATCCCTTGAGTGATCGAGGTATTTTTGCGTATATGCTAGGGGAGCTTTGCTCCCCATTGTGTTTGGGAAAACAGGTCATTTATATCCATGTATTGACATCATTTTGGAGGAACATTATATCATAGATCGCATTTTTCATAGCCTGGGTTTATGCAGAAATACGTTGTTCTTTCATATCCATGTACATGTATTATTGAGGCTTGTATTGCTTTTCTTGAGAGGTTGTTTCCTCAAGAATTGTACACTCTGCTGCTACACATTATTCTTGGCTATATATATATATATATATATATATATATATATATATTCATCTTCTTGTCTCACACCATTGTAAAACGTTGTCTCTTCATGGTATGCTCATATATCCGTTTGCCTATTGCTGCAGCCGCCTGAGTGGGATTCTTCTGCTGCATCTGCTGCATGCATGTCCGGAAAGGGCCATATAACATCCAGATCTCATTCTCATTAGAGACGACATATCCGGTAAATTCCCTCCCATTCAATCTCCGGTTGGATTTTTTTTGTGATTTAGAGATATCCCTAAACGAGATATTACTATGGTATCAAAGCTTTTGAGCAGGATTGCTATGTTCTAAAAAAGGATATCCCTAAACGGGATATTACAAATTCATAAGTCAAATTCCATATCTTAAAGGTAGAGTTATGTGTTTATTTTCTCGACTGAAATTATTCCAAACAGAGGGCCCATTCACTTTAATCAAAGGGGGCGAATTTTCTGAAGATTAAATTTGTGTATTTTTCAGAGAATGTTCAACGCTCATTCATATTATCAGCTCAAGTCAGAAAAAATAATTCCTTGTTCGCTTAAATTTATATTGATTAGTAAGTTATTTACTCTAATGTATTTCTAAATCAAATATCTCTAAGCATGGTAATTCTCTTTCATTGATTTAAATAAGTTGTTTTTCCTCTCCTTAAAAGAAAAGTATATTTTTGTGCTTTTATAAAGACTGCTTGAGTATAGTTTACAAGAGAGATGGGTTAGATTATTTCACCCACAAGGAGAGACTCCACGGTATGTGCTCATATTGAATGAGTCAATATTCATTGATTAAAGGCATTTTTAAATTGCAGGATTCAATTCTCTTTCCATACTCGAGAGGTTAATTTTTTTGTAAAAGTTATGAAAGAGTGAAATCAATCAAAATTTTAAAGAATGGAATTGGAATCCATCTCATAAATTGATGTGAAAAAAATATGGTTCATGGGTGGTTTGTGTTTGCTTCTACCGGATAATGATGCGAACATGTTAAAATAATTTTTTGTAAAATCCTATGAAATAATTATTTTGTGCATCGGGATGTTGCAGACAAAAGCATAGCATGAGAATCATCATCGCAAAGTAGAAGTCGCATTAAAGTACATGAAAATTGTATGCGCTAATATGATGAGTGTGTTTAAGAGTTTATGGTATGAAGGGCATGCTAATATTCAGGTAATAAGAATGACAATAAGAGTGAAATCTGGAGAGTTTAAATTGCAAAGAAAAGGTGTATTAAACAATTAGTTGGACTATAAGGTATGATAATTCATTTCAAAAAGGTATTTTGAATGTTGAAAATTAAATGGTTTATTTTATTTTCATCATAAAATATATTCAGAAAAGTGGATTGGCATTTCGATTTAAAATCTTAAGTATCATAAGTGATAATGAGATGATATAATTAGTAACTTATGATATTATCATAAGAATGCGTATGAGAGAGAATTGGTATGGTGAATATTTTACATCATGAGAATGTCTTAACTATGGATGTTCATTGGTATATTGTATAACTTGAGTTAGAGTCAAAATATCCACTATTGTAATTATTGGGTCAAGCTTTGAATTCAAATAAGATAAGGTCAAATGAAGAAATTTGGATAGCTTGAGTCAAGTTAAACCATTGAGTTATCAGATAAGAGGGTGCAATTTTAATCGAAGATGAAGAGTCGATGTCAATTCCTTCGAGTCAAAGAGTCTTAAGTTAAGTCAAAGTTTTGAATGTAATTGGGTGCATGATCGCGAAGCCTAACACCCAAAGATTTTCATCATTGTAACGCAATAATTAGTGCATTTTTGTTTGCAATAAGAAAGAGAGTTGCTCAGAAATGATTCCAAGACAGAGAACGTAAGAGGTCAAGCGTAGGAAGAGATTGCATTTTTGGATGACAGGCATGAACACTTTGTTGAAAAGGGGATTGAATCAAATCCACAAGTGAACAGATGAATTTCACAAAGCTTGAGAAGATGACTATTGGAGAATATTTTGTGAGGTTCTAAGAAGGACCTCAACATAAGAATGAAGAAGGAAGATGCCAACGAAAATGGTATATTGAATCACCACCGATGAAGAATATGAGAGGGGAGAAGGTTAGGATAGGGGCAATGATCTTGAGTTATTGATGAATGGTTAGCCGTAAATATGGAAGACCAGAGACATGGTTGGAACATGAGGAAGAAAGTGAAATGTAAGGGTGAGGCTGCACTTAAAGAGGAATTCAACCGGGTAAACATGCAATTAACAAAAGAGTTGAGGAAGTTTGATCAGATGATTATGTGCAATTGAGATGTGAAGGAATCCTAAAGAAATTTAGTTGGAAATGGAAGTCTCCATTTGTGGCCCAGAACACGGTGAAATTCTAGGTGAAGAGATTAATGAGAAGATGTCATGAACTATTGGAATAGTCTTAATAATTTGAAGATATGTTGACAAGAGAAGCAAATGAGGCTATGAAACTTTGTATTTTTAAAACTCATTGTTTGTGTATGTTTTAGATGCAAGCGGTAAGATCATGGGTAGTCCGGTGAAACCGTCAAAAAGATGAATGGAAGACCAGAGTGTGAAGCATGATGGAGAATTCTTTCAGAGGAGGAACGTATTGATTTGTTGCAGAGAAAGAATCATAGATGAATTCTTAAGCCAGGGAAACAACCATAAAACTCGTTATGGAGTAGAGGCATAATGAAATGTTGTAGTGATATTCCAAGGATATAACAAATGATTCTGTTTAATGAAATTGATGGAATAATGTTACAATGTGATGATACAGAAACATGATAACTCAAAGAGAATTTTCGTAAAATAAAATCGAGAATGAAGGTTGTGATGAAATGTTGGGAAGATTTCACATGGAAATAGAGTTCTGGAAAAAGATGGCTCAAGGAACCTCGAAGGAGAAATGAAGTTTGCAAAACTTGATACAAAAAATATTGTAGTTGTCGGGCATGAT
Source organism: Pinus albicaulis (assembly GCA_034641835.2). NCBI lineage: Eukaryota > Viridiplantae > Streptophyta > Pinopsida > Pinales > Pinaceae > Pinus > Pinus albicaulis. The sequence goes on along the minus strand of CM076580.1, from coordinate 405,401,163 downwards.
AAGGAGGAAACGTGTCTAAATTTTATACACTTAAGTAAATTATTTTACTCTTCAAATAATAATGTATCGTAGGTATAGAAGGAAACTACGAAGAAAACATAAATAAATATGATGTTAAAACTGAATAAATTGAGCATAAATTTCTTGAAGATGAGATGAAATATCAAGAGCAAGAAGAAAGTTATGTCTCAGAGACATAAAGGAAACATAAGTATTGATCCAACAAGATAAAGATGAAAGAATCCAACATCCTAAAAGAGGATTTACCTAAATCCAAAAGGACTAAGTGATGGAATTTTTCTTGACGCATCAAAAGAGGCCAAAAGGTCTTGTATTTTTAAAACTAACAATTTGTTGATGAATGCAGACAACACCGGATGAGAAATTTGTTACTATAGCGGAAATCGATGACTATAGTTGTGATCAAGGAGAAACTCTTTATTATTATTCACTTCAGAAATTTGAGTGTTTAGGTACAGGCTTGGCGATGGAATCATCGTACAAAGAGGAATTACTTCCTATAAATTGGAAAAAGAAATTGTTGGAGAAGCCGATGGAATGCAAATGGAAAAATGAGTGATGTTGGTGATGCCGATATACAAATTACCGAGACTCTTTTCAAAGTTTGGAGACCGTCGTAATAATGGGTATCAATGTTTCTACACAAGTCTAATTTTGAAATAAATATGATGTGGTATGGAAAGGTGAGAGTTACATTCAATAGTATTCTAAAAATACTATTATAGAAATTCTATGCCAAATTACAAAATGGAGTTGATATTTTAAAAGACCGTTGACAAAACAGAGTTTGAATCCCGGAGGGACCAAGTCATTCAGACTTCGTGTCGATTATTACGTAAGAGTGATGCACTCCGATAGACAAGGGCCTATGGAAACTTCTCACATGGGGAGTCCGATGCAAAGAGTATCCTGCTTAATTTTCATTATTTATTTGTGTGATTTAGGGGTGATGTTTTTTTTTATTATTTTATAAATTATGCACATATTAAATAAATTAAGAGAAAAATATCGTTGTGAGGTTTATTGTAAATATTATCTAATAAATTGAGGATATGAGTGGAGTCAAGTTAGATAGATATCTTAGGGATTAGGAACTCCTTAAAATGGAACTTAGTTGAGTCAAAGGAGGGATAAAGATATTTTAGGATTTGGTTGAGATATTTGTGGAGGAAATCATGGATTGAAATTAATCCACAATTATGGATAAACATGAGGTTTTTTTGAGGATGGAATACAAAGAGATGTAGAGAGAAATAGTGTGAGATATTATATAAAGGGGCGAGAGCCGAGAGGCCAACAATTGTAGTATTCGGCCAAAATGGTTTGAATCAAATTCTTGTTGTTATTATATACCAAGATTTTTTTCGTGTTTGGTTCTCTTCTTTTTATATATATTTTGAGTTAAATTGAAAGTGGATTTTATGAATATAATGATGATAGTTCCATGTTAATGGAAACACATACTCTCGTGTGCATAAGTTTCCCATTTTATTGTGCATTCTCTCGTATCAATATATATGTATATTTTCCTCCAATTAAAAAAACATAGGTAATTAAAAGATGCGTACCATTAAAGAAGGGTATTTCTCGTGAAATAATATGCAAGAAATATATAAGAGAACCACAAAAACACAAGAAGGGTGATGATTCCCGCAAGAAATAAGGTCCAAGGTCAGGGGGAATTATTGGTGCCAATTATTGGATGCAGAACATGATTTGTTCATGATTATTTCCAAAATAGTTGGTCACGATATATGCATGTTATTTTGATTCTTACATGTTGAATATTATGATAGTTTAATGTCATTATTGTGATGAGCTAGATTGAATGATATGCTAAAGAATAAATTAACATGAGATAAGTTATGCATGCGTAGGTAGGGTGTTTTTGACAAAAACAATGTATATATTATGTATGTTCTATGAATTATGCTAATATTAAGAAGGAAGAGAACTCTATCCGTCGTATCCCCAAATAATGATATCGGCTAGATATTTTTTTATGCAACGGGATGAAGGAAAAATAAGTATTTATCCTAAAATTACATGTAGGTAAGGAAATTACTTACCGGGAGCATTAAGGTAGAACCAACAATGTGACAAATTTTGTCACATGTTGTAGTCAGGAAAGAGTGGCTAACAATCCTAAGAATTTGAATACTTTGTCTTTCTTTTTTTTTCAAAGTATTTTGTTTAAGTTTAATTTGGTCTAACTCAAGAATGCAATTTGAATAATAAAATAATGGTTAATTTAGGATTAGGTTAGAATTTAGCTGAATAAGTTGAATAAAATGTTTTTGACACCGAATGATAGTTTCCCAACCAAATGGGGATTTTGGAGAAGGATAAAATGAAACCAAGTCTACCATTGGGGGGTTATGCCATAAATAGCGAGAAAGGAGAGAATAGAGGAGCGGAATTACCAAAAGCTAAGCATCCGAGGGCTTGGCTCAATGTTTTCTATTTTCCAAATTATTTCCAAGTGTTTAGACTCTAAGATCGGGTCATAAATTAATTATTTGAATCTCAGTTGAAATCAAATACTTGTATGTGAGACCCATAGTGAGAACATAAATCGGATTTGTAGGCATGGCAAAATTATAAACCTTGCATATTCTTTGTTGAATGGAATAATGTGTTGACTATATAGCATATATCAATCAGATTTTGTTGATATGAATGTTGTCATTGGATCCAACCAAATCAACGGTGGAAGATCACATCGTGTGGGCCGAAGAGACACTGGCACATCACAAAGAATAGTGGCAGAGATTTCACAAGTTAATTTTAATAACCAAAGCCGTCCGTACTTGCGTAAACCAATGATGGGGATTGAGCATGGTGATCAAAAATCACAAAATATTGGAAATAGCATTAAAGGTCCATTGGTAAGGAAAGTTAACAAGTTTGTGATGTAAGTGAGGAAAGGCATCGTTGTTGACGCGATGCAACATCGCATGATGTGGAATTTAAATTTTAGCGCTTACATCTCACAAATAAGCGTGTGAGAATTAGCGAGGGCCGCTTTCTGATCCTCGCAGAAACCAACAATGGAGATTGAAGTGGCAAACACATCACAAGGTTTAAGTGTTAAATACTAAGTACCATCTCGTGTAAGTTTAAAATTCGCAACCCGAAGGGAGGACATGTGTCGCGGTGGTATAAATTTGGAAATTGTGGAATAGAATTTAAACTCGTTAGAATAAATTGTATTTGGGTGAAGTGCGATCGCACGTTGATTGGCCAAAATTTGTGTGGGTCCCTTCCATAACGAACTCCTACACAGTTCGCATTTTATTTTTTGGTTTATGTGTTGGTTTGGGTTATTTGTTTAGGCCTCGCATATGTTATAAAAACTTTATTTTCGATCATGTAAATACATATCTATGGGTTTGGGACATATGAAGGTTTAAAACACCGTTGTTGATTCATAATGTATGTATGTATTAAGTCTTAGAACTCACATTCCACAACATTATTCTCGACATATTGCAGAGTGTCCGGATCAATTGATATCATAACAGTTTTCTTCCTAAGGATGGAATTAGGAAGAAGAGGTTGGGGAAGAGATGAAGTAGGGAGAAGAGGCCAAGGAAGAACTTCAAGAGAAGTAGCATATGAAGGGTTGCGTTAAGAGAATAGAGTTCTCTCAAGACATTTAGTAGCAAATGAGAAGGTGAAACCGTAGGGACCTAGAAAATGGAGATAAAAATGAAGATAAGGAGCCAAAAGCACAACCGCATGGAGCACGAGAACGAGCCACTAAAAATCATATTAATGAGATCTCGTTTTGATGGCTAGTAGCAAGCCAAAGCCAAAAAATCTCCAATTATGATGGAAGTTTATCCACAAAATCACCGTTGAACTAGATAAGTGATTTGGATAAATACTTTGAATATGAGGAAATTAGTGAGGACAAGACTGTGTTTGTTGTTACGCAATTGAAAAGGCACACCACCGTGGTGGGACAAAGGTGTAGGCAAAGAGGAGAAGACTAAAGAAACCTTTGATTAAGAGTTGGGAAATGATGATTGAAAAGATGAAGAGCAAGTTCGGGCCCAAATATTACCAAATTTCCTTTGCTGGTGAAGTGCGAAAAGAATCTGAGATAAGAGACAATGACTCCGAAGGGAATACAATATAAGAGTTATATAAATTGAATTTGAGGGTTGGGTATGCTAAAGATACCCCCGAGAAGACAACCAGATATGTAAATGGTCTTTGGTTGGAAATCTTGGATGAGAGTAGCATTATTTCAAAAATATAGGGGAGGCATACTTATGTGTGATTTAAATACGGAAGAGAATATTTCCGTAAAGGAGAATGCAAGAAGAGGATGCGGTTCCATAAAGAAGAGGAAAATCCTATGGTAGAGGTAGAACCGTCGTAAGTAATGAAGAAGGTAGCAGCTTCGACGAATCCCCGGACAAACTCGATAAGGAAGGCAACACTAGAGGTGGAAGGCAATAACAAAATAAGAGTGTATGGAAGACATAGGGAAATAAATACCGTTGTTACAAAAAGTAACAAATGTGGGCATAGGTCTTTTGAATGCCTCGAAAAATGAACTAGCTAGATAGAGGGAGTGTATGTTAGCCCAACCCGATGAAGCAGAGGAAACACAAAAAGAAGTGGAGAATGTGCCTGAAATGGTGAGAAGCCTTGTGCTAAATGGTGGTTTTGCTAAAGCCAACCAAGGAAGCAGCTGGGACCAAATAGAGGAAATCATTGTTCCCGACGGTAAAGTCACATGGAAAATGTTGCGAATCGATCATAGATAGTGAAAGCACTAATAACTCCGGTAGCCACCGAGATGGTGGAGAAATTGGGTTTGAAGAAGTTAAAACATCTCAAATTACATAGGGTGTCTTGGTCGTTAAGGAATAGAAACCGCTTGTCGATGACCAAGTAGGTGGAGTTTCATATTGGCAAGTACAAATACAAGGTAACTTGTGATATTATGCCTATGGACGTGTGCCATATTCTACCGGGTAGACCATGGAAATATGGTAGAAAGGTTATCCTATTATGGTGAGAAGAACTGTTGCGCATTCATGAAGGATGGGATAAAGCATAAGGTTAATTGTTCCCATGAAAAAGAAGAGACTACAAAACTAGTGGTACAAAGACATTGGTCAGATAGGTAGAAGGAGTTTCTGCTAACAGATGGAAGAGAATGAAGTGAATTATGCATTTATGTTAAGGCCTAAAGTAGTATTAATGCATACTAAATTACCGATTTCCGTGGAAATACGAGACATGGTGCAAGATTTTTGTGATATTGTTGTAGATTATCTACCAAATAAGTTGCCACCGAAGCAAAGCATTAGTCACCACATTGATTTTATTCCAGGAGCCATTTTTCCAAAAAGGTTGCTTACGATGAGTTCGAAAGAAAATGAGGAAATTAGGAAGCAAGTGCAGAGTTGTTGGATAAAGGACTATTAGTTCGAGAGAGTTTGAGCCCTTATGTTGTTCTGACCATTTTAGCTCTCAAGAAAGGAGGTGAATGGAGCATGTGCACTAATTATTGGGCAATAAATAATATCACTAATGTATAGGTTTCGTACCTCGTATGGATGATATCATGGATTTTCTAAGTGGAGCAACGTAATATTCAAAGATATATTTTCGCAGCGGCTATCACCATCATGATTCGAGAGTGTGACAAATGGAAGACAAATTTCAAGACTAATGAAGGTTTATACGAGGGTCGGTCATGCCTTTTGGATTGAGCAATGCACCAAACACATTCATGCATTTGATGAATGATATGTTGAAGGAATTCATTGGTAAGTTTGTGATTGTATATCCGGATGATATACTTATTTTCATCAAGACAAAGGAAGAAAATTTACTATGATGTCGCATGTGCTAGAAAAATTGCAGTTATAATAAGTTGTTAATGAATTTTTAAAATGTTATTTTTGCAAGAAAGAATTGATTTATCCATGCTTTTTTAATTTCTTGAGAATGAATTGAAGATGCATCCGTATAAGGTTGGAGCCATGTTTAACTTGCGATCTCGCAAGATTTTTTTGAAGTTAGAAGTTTTCAAGGATTGGCGAGTTTCTACCGTAAATTTATTAAGAACTTCAACGATATTTGTAGTGGTTTGTTGGATACCATTAAGAAGGCAAATCATCCTTTTCACCGGACATGATCTCCGCCGAGAGAGCTTTTCAGATTTTGAAGAAGAAGATTACGAAAAACCAATCCTGTGTCGCCGTACTTCAACAAAATTTTCCAAGTTCATTGTGATGCTGCAGGATAGCCATTGCGCATTTCCCTTAGAAGAAAATATAGTAGCATATTTCAGGAAAGAAGTTAAATGAGAAAGGGCATATACATCTTATGACAAAGAATATTATACTGTCCAAGTGTTGAAGCACAGAGACATTATTTGTTGGCTAATAAGTTTGTTTTGTTTTAAGATAATTCTATGTTACAATATATTATGCAAGAAAGATAAGCTTAATCAAAAAAAACATGTGGAAGGTGGTGGAGTACTTGTGAGAGCTTCACATTTATTTTGAAACATATTTCTGGTTAGGCCAACAAAGTGGAAGATGTGTTGAGCAGAAGAGTCTAATATTTTAAGAAAGTGCAAAGCAAGTATAAGGATTTGACCATCTCAAATACTTGTATGAAGTGGATGTAGATTTTAAGGAAGCTTACCAAAACCCACTATTGAGGGATAATATTCCATGGTTGGATTACAACATATAGGAGGGGTTGTTGTTCAAAGGAGGATAGTTGTGTATTCTTGGAATGTTCTATGAAGAGATCTTAATCCACAAAAAGTAGAGTGGAAGTTTGGCTAGCCATTTTGGCATAGATCGTACCTTGGATCAGCCTAAGCTACTTTTACTATTAGCCAAGAATGTGAAGGGACAACAGAGGTTCATAATCGGTTTTTAAAGTGTATCCACATGCAAGGAAAAATTCAGAATGAAGGGTTGTATACACACCCTTACCAATTTCGAATAGACCATGGGACTAAGTCGCCTTGGACTTTGTCTTCCGCCCACCAAAGACACAAGAGGGGATTCGATTCCATCATGGAGGTGGTGGACTCGTTTCACCAAATGGGATAGTTTGTCTTACGAAAGGAAAGTGATGCCACACATGTAGCATATTTGATCTTTATAGAGATAGTCATATTACATGGCTTGCCGAATTCCATAATCTCAGATAGGGACAAAGTTCATGTCATTTCTCTGTAAACATTGTGGAAGAAGTTAGACACCAATCTAAATTTCAGATCTCGCTTACCATCCACAATCGATGTGCAACCGGGTTTAGAACAAGGGTTCAGGAAATATGCTTGAGGAGTCTCAAGCTGGTTAAAATTCCGGTATTAAAGGATTGTGTGGTTGCACAAGTGGATTTTGTTTACAATGTCTCGCCCAACAAGCACGGTGGAAAATTCCTTTCCAAATCCTATATGGACTTCACCCACGGAGTATTTGAGTTGTGCGATTTGGGTCGGCTTTAATGTAGGAGTGTTGATGGCGAAGATTTCACAAAAGTAGTCAACGATCTACATGAACAAAGTTAATTTGAAGCTACAAGACAACATCCAAAAGTATTAACAACCACATGAGACTTGGTACCTCTGCACATTTTTGTAACAGGGGTTTCAAAGGCGAATACAATAAATTAAATATGAAAAATATCGGTCTTCAGAGGAATTCTTCTAAGTTTTCTGCAAATGTTTATGAGTAGTGCTTACCTCTAGTTGCAGGAATCTCGCCTATCTTTAATGTGGCGTATCCGCACCATGCACTATTGTTGACAAAGGATAAAGTTCGCAGAGACGAACACAAGACACCCGATGAAGAGAAAGCATGGGTTAAAAAAAATAAATCCCTCCAAAGAAAGCCTTTGAAATTGAATAGATTTTGACACACAGTGGCCAAGAAGACATGAAACAAAGACTATCTAAAGTATCTATTCAAATGGAATGACCATCCTCCTCGCATGACTTCTCTGGTTGATGTCGTCAGACTAAATCATGGGCTATTCTAAGAACCCATGGATAGAAGCCATGAATTTAATTTACCTCAGGAGCTTGATGCTGGAGCATTAAGGTAGAGCGAGTAATGTGAAAAATTTGGTCACATGTTGTGGCTTGAAAATAGGGCTATAAATCCTAAGCATTTGAATATTTTGTCTTTATTTGTTTTCAAAGTATTTGTTTAAGTTTAATTTGGGCTATCTAAGACATTGTAATTTGCATAATAAAACAATGGTTAATATAGGATTAGTTGAGAATCTCATAGTTGAATAAGTTGAATAATCTATTTTAGATGCCGAATTACGCTTCTAACGAAATGAGGATTTTTAGAATGATAGAATGAAACCAAATCCACCATTGGGAGGTATTCCCATTTATAGTGGGAAAGGAGAGAATAGAGAGGAAGTAAATGTGTAAAATCCAACCATCTAAGGGCTTGGCTCCGTGTTTTCTATTTCCTCTACATTATTTCATGATATTTATTTGACTGGAATATCTATTTTAGAACAATATTTTATTTCCAAGATTAGTCCAAGTTTTTTTTTTCTTTGGATCGTGCTCCCTATTTTTAATTTAATGATTTGAATCTTTGTTGAAATCAAATACATGTATGTGAGCCACATAGGAGAATACAAATTTGATTATTGTGCATGGTGGGTCTATAGACCTTACATATTCTTTGTTGAATGTAATATTGTGTTCACTATGCAGCATATATCAATCGGATTTGCAAACATGACGAGGGTCATTTGATCTAACCAACCGATCGTAGAAGATCACATCACGTGCAAAGAGACATCACATATCACGCAGAATAGCAGTTTAATAGGATTTTTCAAGTTAAGTTTAATAACTTGCGATGAAGTGGTGGAGAGGGAGTTGCGTAGGCCATCCGATCTGTAGAAACCGACTATGGGGATTTGTTACGTTGATCACAAATCGAAAAATATCATTGGAAATATTATTTAGGGCAATCACAAGGAAAGTTAAAAATTTTACGATGTGAAATGCCGAAAAGCCACGTGTCGACGTTAGCCGCAACATCGCATCATGCAGAATTTAAAGTTTAGCACTTGCGATACTTGCTGGCTAAGTCATAGGAGAATTAGCTCCGGGCCGGGAGATCCTATTTAATCCAACTGTGGATATTGAAGTGGCAACTACACATTGTTACTTTTAAGTGTTAGCATTAAGTATCGTCCCGGTAAGTTTAAAATTATGCAACGCGAAGTGGAGGACATGTATCGTTGCGGTTCAAAATCGCAAGTCGCAGGAATAGACTTTAACGTGTTATGAAATTGTATTTTGTGCTAAGTGTGATCACACGTTAATTGGCTAAGAACTTTTTGGGTTCCTCTCGATGAAACTCCATGTTCACATTTTTTATTTGGTTTATGCGTTGGTTTGGGTTATTTGTTATAAAAAACTTTGTTGTTGGATCGCGAAATACGTATGTATGGGTTTGGGGCATATGAAGGTTTAAAACACTATTGTTGATTCGTAATGTATGGATGTATTAAGTCCTAGAACTCACATTCCGTAATTATTTTGAAATATTTTTTATTATTTAAATTTTATGTATTAAGAGATAAAAAAAAAAAATTGAGCATTATGTGAGGGATCTCATAATTTTTCCTTAGAGAAAGAGCGTATATATATATATATATATATATATATATATATATATATATATATATATATATATATATATATATATATATATATATATATAGATATATATATATATATATATATATATCATTTTGAATATCAAAAGAGACTCCTAGTAACCAAATGGAAAGTGTTTAATATAATTTATTATTTAAAGACAACCTCACAAAGGATTAGTAAGTAAATTTGGGGTAAATATGAAATACTTATATTTTTTCCTATATATTAAATAATCTACTTAGTCTATTGTGAGTAGAATAGAAATGGGTATTATGATAAGAAGAACACATACACACACATATTTTAATGTATTGGTATTGTTCTAATTCTTAAAAAGAATTTGTACAATAAAAAAATTGTAACCCACTTCTCAAATTTGTATAAGAAAAGTAAGCCTAGAAATATATAAATAATTACTGCTGCTTTTTAGTCTATCAAATAATAAATTCAATTTATTATTCAAGAATCTTATATGGAAATTCACACAAGGAGTTAAGGAGAGCAATAACCCACCGGAATCATGAACAGAAATATATTACTCATTAGGAGAAAACTCGTAAAATGATTCCAAGTTATGAATATAAAGTATTTGTAGTGAACAGTAGTTAAATTATTCGACACAATATATTAATGCCATAAAAATCTGAAACATAATAAGATTATAAAGTTAGTACAATTTGTATTCACAATAAGATATATAAATGAAAAGAAACTAGTAATACTAGGAACCAAAGCATTATATATGCATAATTCTTAAGCATTTTTTTCACTTAACATATTACAAACCTATTCATATGAGGAAACACATGTATAAAATTATGACATTGTAATAAGCGAAAAGGAATACCAATTAAAACTAGAATAATATTAGAATAATATTTATTACAAAACTGGCCCATATGGGGAAACACATGTATAAAATTATCGCACCGTAATAAACGAAAAGGAATAGAAATTAAAACTAAAATAATATGTAAAGGTGAAAAGCATAAATAAATAAATAAAAAATTATACAATTCATCAAGCCTCGGTACCTAATGCAGTCTTCTATTGTTCTGCATCGTCTAAGGATGTCCCGGACATCTTCAAGAAATGTGGGCTACTGCCACATACGCCTTCGTAGTGCGCTTTCATAAGTGCAACATAAGATCGTAATAACATCTTATTTCTTCATAACTCCAATAACTAAAAATTTCATTGACATGTTCGTCATGCATGTCATCTTCAACATTCATATCTACGTCTTCCTCGTGTAGATCTCATCCGTACATGGTGTTGCAAGCCATGTTTCAATAAACATTAACTCTTCTTCTATAATCAATTCGTGTACCTTTGACAATTCTAAAAATCAATGTTAGAATTAAAAATATTTGTAAAATGACATGGTTCGGTATTTTTTCTCTGCAAAGAGAGAGCTTTCCTCGTTGTATTTCTTTCTATTTCTGCTTTCTCTTTTCAAACTTCTTTTTTTTTGATTTTTGTCATTTATTATTTCTCTATTTTTTCCTTCTCCTCTACAATGAGAGCATTCTATCGTTGTGCTTCCTTCGATGCCTCTTCCTTCTTTCGTTTCTCGCTTCTATATTTGTCTTTATTTTTTTTCTCTCGTCTTCTTCTTCACTAACATGTGCTACCGCAACAAGCTTCTTTCCACTAATCGCGGATTATCTCATCAAATAACATCATGTCTATATCATATTTTTGTTGCATCATCCGCAACCAAATTTCATCATTAGCCAATAAATCTTGATCAAATTTTGTATCAACAATATTAGTCTCTCTATTTTTCTCATCATCAAGAAGCTCACTTGTTGGAATCACCATTTCATCTTTAGCAAGCTCGTTGTTGTATTCACCATTTCATCTTCGCAAGCTCTATTGCCGGATTCATCATGTCTTCGTCAACAAGCCATGTTGTTGGTATCTTCAATCTTCATCGCCAAGCCCGTTGCTGAATCATCAAATCATCGTCCACATGTAGTCGTCTACAAAGTGGGGTTCACAAGTAATCTTCGTTACCGTCGTCTAACTTCTTCATCTCGCGGGCATGGCGTCGCGCGCATCCACCTTCATCTTCAACTTCAATGTTTCTCCTTTCGCACCATAACATCTCTCAAGGCATCCCGCGTGCTCTTGGCTGTCTTGGCATATGAGATCGTAGTGGAGAATGTTGTATCGAAGATGGTTCTTTATGCATTTTAACGATATAGTTATTTATTCTCTTTATTTCTAGATCTAAAAAGATCTCGAACATATTTGTTTCGCTTAGCCTCTTTAGCTTTTCCTACGACCTCATTGCTTGGCTTCCACAAACAACGACAAGTCTATATATACATAAAATACCTTTGTTTCTAAAAAAATTTCTTTTTACAAGACTTCACACTCACAATTTTAAGTTTTTTTTGTTTTTTAAAGACTCCAAAAAATTTCTTCCACATGCCATAAAATCCTTTTCACACAAGCTCTTTTAAAAAAATTCATGGCAAAAATAGTTAAAATACCCTTTTTTTTAATGGGTTTCTTCCTTTAAAAACCTTATAATAAAGCTTTTAAAACTTCCTTTTCTTTACGAGCCCCTTTTCTTTTTCATAAAGAAATTTTTCAAATTTTGAAGTTTTTTTTTTCTAACAAAACTTAAAAAAATGCTTTCATTCACATAAAGGGCTTCCTCTCTTCTTTCTAAATAGCTTAAGATAAAACCTTTAGAAGTCACATTGAATGCCTTTTTGAAGTCACGTTGAATTCCATTTAATACCATGACATGTTGTTAATTTTAAAGATATTTTGAATGCGTTTGACCTTCACTCGATATTCTTAAATCATATAAAAACCTTAATGCAATTTCTCTTGAGGGATTTGGATTTTGAAAATTATTTTAACGTGTGATGAACTCCCCGTCCGCATTAGTGTTAACGCGTATGATCTACGCAAACCTCGCACCATCTAGAATTGGTGCAAGGAGATGAATTTTAACGTGACCTATATCTCTCTGGCTCCTTTCCCACGTTATAACATAGTAGCCAAGAGCCAGAAGTTTCGTTAATTTCAAATACTTAAGCGATTCTCACAATAACGCCGGACTCGAAAAGTATCAAATAAAGATTAAGATAAAATGTGGGACTAGAGTTCCACTACCCGCGTTAAGGTGATTTTGCGTTAAAAGATTTATGAAAGTTGATGCATGAAGGTTTGAAGGAATTCAAGGAATTTGAGCATCACGTGGACAAAAGGAAGGCCTCGAAATTCATTAAGAAATCTAACACGCATGGAGGTTAAGGTATTTTTTAATGAAATCCTCTCGCTCCACTTCCTTTCGCTAATTAAGTTTCATTAATGATATTTTTTAATAAGGACTATACACGTTCAGAAGTGTACATGAATACCGATGTAGTGGTAATGTTGCAATGTTGTAGGAAATCTACTTAGTTGTAATGTATAAAGTGATGATAGATAAGAAAAAGCTAGAAGTGTAGATGAATATCGACATAGTGGTAATGTTGCAGAAAGTCACTAAGTGATAATGTATAAAGCGATGATAGATAAGAACAAAGCATGGATCTCACCGAGTGGTAATGTGCCTGGGAAATTCTTATAATGACAAAGTTAAGGTATAAAAACATTTTATTAACTAACCATCTCAAAAGGAGATCACTTCCTAAAGCCTCGAGTGCAATAAGTAGATTTATACATACATGATGAACGCCATCCTGGTTTGAACATGAACATAACAACTACCTACGATTTTAGAACTCAACAACCACTTGGAAAGGTAATTAAAACTATAAAATTCAGGTAGCTCGTATCAAGTCTAAATATCCCCAATACCAACTAACTTTAAATAGTGTAAGAAATGATTCTAAAGTGTGTCATATAACAACAAGAGGAGTTATATTCAAACTAAATAATTTCCATATGAACTTTATCTTTTCTCTCTTAGAAAGAAGAAGGTTTGGTGGGTGTCATTAAAAGAGTGCTTACTTTACATTTTTCATCAAGTTTTCTTTTCATTTTATTTCTCGTTGTCATTATTTTCCTTGTCTTTAGTCACCATCCTACAAGTTGTAACTCTTTCTTCCCCAAGATTTAGGTTGGAAATTGTGATATGAAGGCATAGTAGTTGTCACACCAATGAGCTCTCTTTGTTTCAACTCTGTTCAATTTTTTGTAGCAAATGTTTGCTACAACATAACCATCTGCATCAGTGACTATGGTGTTCCTTCAATGAAAATACATTCAATTCTAATTTGTAAACTTACTATTTTATATGCCACAATTTTTTTAGACCCGCTTTGACAATACAGCACAACTTTATAGAGCAATCTAAAATCTTATAATAAGTGGAATATTTATATGTATGATTTAAAACTATCATACCCTCAAGTGGTGAAGGAGAAGATAGAAATTTGAATGGATTAATTATGGGAAAATCCAATCTCTCAAACAACTTGCTAAAAGTTCCATTCCAAATGTCGTAAAGTATAGAAACTTCAAAACAGGCTAGAGAGGGTCGTATTCCCATCCCCTGCCCAAACATGTAAGAGGAAATGCACCTTGTCTAGAAATCCAAGCTATTACTAATATTTAAGCTCACAACTCTTCTCAAGCCATCACATATAACCTAACTCCATGAGCATGGTAGTTATCTCTATCTTTCTAAAACATAACCTAAAATAGAAATCTATTTCTCATAGTGTATCTAAGATTGGTTAAGCCCTTATTTTTTTCCTCAATGTCTAGATTCATAATTTATGGACACTACTATAGTTGAGATTCAATAATATAACTATTATTATAATACTCCGACTCTAAAATATATCAACCTTGAAATTATGAGGTTCATTCACCAATACTACTAGTCAAGTGTCACAAGTTAAACTTGCAACATGGATCATAAATTAACATAACTCATAATTCTATCGTTGTTGAACTTCACTAGGTTCACTTACAAATATTGCTAGTTAGTTTCATTTTTTAAACTCTCACAACATGAATCATCGCCTAATAGAAAGAAAATAGAAAAGTCTAGTTTGGCACAAAACATTGCGAAACTTTTATGATAAGCATTATCTTGAATCAAAGGTTAACTAAAATAACATGTAAAATGAAAATAGAAAGATATAATGTGTCGAGTTTCAAAAACAATTCGAACTTTGTAACTCAAGCTCCCCAAAGGTTCACCTTTTTAGACTCGAATGGCATTGAGAGACAAGGCTTCGATATCGCAGAACATATTGACCAAAACATATTGACATAAGACCAAAACTTGCGTAAATGAAGACTCTATAGAAGTGGTGATTTTTCGAGAGCTTCAGGTAATCTATGTCATAAACAATTTCAAAGCCCTCCACCATTGGACAAAGAGCCGATGAAACCTCGAAATGGCATTTTTATTTATTTTCATAATTAATTATTTCATTAAAAGTTAAATTTATCAATATACATATATATATATATATTTTAAATGATATTTTATTTTTCTTAATATACTATTTTCAATCATTCTCCCATACTTATTCTCTTGAAATTATGAAAATTTTAGATCCTCATCGTGCATTCATCTATTCCATTATATAGCAATAAAAGTTGAGAGAAGCCAAAAGAAAAAAAACTTGTTAAAAGATAAACTCATTCATGGCTTATGCATGGATATTAATAAGATGCATTCTTCCATAGAATATACACTCATTTATGGCTTATGTATAGGAATTCAAAAGATCTTCTTTCTTTCACAAAATATTATCTTCACGTGTATAAATAATTATCTTAAATGTCGCAGTGTAAATATCCCAAATTATTAAATAGCATAGAAATATAATATCCAATGTAATGGCCAAGAACATCCCAATCAAGGATAGATTAGAACACAATATTTAATGTGATAGATAGATAAGAACAATAACGTAATTTGAATTATAAAATGCATACATTGAACCAATTTTTGAGATATATTACCGACATTTAAAAATATCTAGGCGTCCGAGCTATTTTCAAAAATAGCCAAGTTTGTGAAATACCAAATGCTAGAAATATATGTAACGAAAATTTCATTTTCCTTTATTTTTAAAGATTCCGCAGAAGAAAAAGGTACTCAACACTTGTATTGTCATCAAACGAGGGAAATGCATAAATGTTGCACACACCCTCATCAACCTTCCATAATGTATGTTTCGTGTCGCAGATAAAACTTTCCTCAAGAAGAGATAAAACACCATGAGAAGGATTGACTCAACCATCTCTTTGAAAATTAAAAAGTGCAACCATGAGGAATTTAAGAACCCATGAAAAAAACAATAGCGCATTTCGAGGGAACAATGAGAATTGAAATCATGGCCATGAATTCTTTCCATACATAGTCTATATGTTGTTTTTGCTGACCTTCCTCGCATCATCATGTATCATGTTGTGAATTCGATTTTATTCAAAATAATTTGACAAATATTCTAATTTCCTATGAAATTAAATCACATAAAAATTATGCTCTGGGTAAAGGATGACACATAAAAAACCAAATTAACTCATGCTCCCTCGACTACAACGACCCCTCAAATGTGTGGCCTCAAATCTACTATTTATTCTTAGTACTATATTCCCCTCTCTTAAGCAGAATCAATATTAGTTCGATTCCGATGGTACAAACACCACACCGATTATAATGAACCAAAATCACATATTTAATCTACTTAACCTTATAAGTAGCGTAAAATAGAATCTTATTACCATTCAAATTTACAAGAAATGAAGAATATGTTAAAATATCCCGTAATCCAAACACACCACATAGTCAAAGAGATTATCAAATTACACAAACACCGAACAATGGAGATATATTTATAGGATACATGGAAATGTAGTAATGCGGATTAGAAATTCTAATGGGAAGGACAAAAATAATCCAACTCAGCTGAATAGATGACATAAAGCCGTAAGTTGGGCTCCTAAATTTGTGTATATACTATACAAGCGAAAAGAAAATCTGACGAAATGAATGACAACTGCGGGATGCTCCAAAAATAGAAGAAAAGAGAGATCAACACCTGAAATAAGCTACTAAGAGGGGGAAAACCTTTACATTACATAAATGAATAATTATTGGATGATAAAAATGACCAAAACCTCCTTCTATATATAGGATTCCATGGGATCAAAATATAATCCTAGCCAACCTAACAATAATAATGTAAGGGCAACAATAATAACAATATTGGGGTTACAAGGGTACAACTATAACAATAATGGGGTTATACGAGAAACATTAAGGGACTATACTAGTAATATAGGGACCTAACATGCCCTTTCATTCAAAAGTGTTGTCCTCAATGCTTGCATAGTCTTCGTGATGTACTCGTATAAGATTCTATCCTCCCATGTAGAATCTTCAAAGGTGTCTTCCACTTTATGAGATACTTTGCAATTGATCGATTTCATCGATGTCGAGTTCTTGTTTCTATGATTGCTTCAGGTTCCAATATGATTTTTTCCTTCCTCATAAATTTTTGACAATATTTTTTGAAGTGGAATTTTATCCCCCTATAACCTTTTTTAAGAATGAAACATGGAAAACTAGATGTACTCGCGAAGAAGTAGGAAGCTCCACTTGTATGCCATAGTACCAACATTTTGCAACACCTTGTAAGGAACATATTACTTTGAAATAATTTATTATCCTTCTTAAATTTCTTGAGGTAAATTTTTTGTATGGTTCCAGCCAGAAATTCCCACTCTCCTACATCAAGAATTCTCTCGCCGCGATGTTGATATGCTCGTTGTTTCATTCGTTTTTTGTGCCAAATTAGGTTATCATTTAAGAGTTGAAGAACTTCCGTCGATGCTCGATGTGATCTTCCACTACTTGAAGCTTAGAATTTTCTTAAATAAGATCTCGATGGATGGTGATGATTTACAAAGTGCCATGTAAATGGGGTCATTTTTGCCGCATTATGGAAAGAAGTGTTATACCATCATTCAGCTAGAGTTAACCACTTCACCCATTATGTTTGCTTATCGTATACAAAAAGACAAAGATATCCTTCCAAAAAATTATTCACTATCTCTCGTTTGACCATCGGATTGAGGATGATAAGATGAGCTATGAGCTAATTGAGAACCCAAAGAATAAAGCATCCGTCCAAAAAAATTTCTAGTAAAAATGGGATCTTTGTCACTTACAATAATATTTTGGTTTCCATGTATTTGAGTGAATTATTTCATTAAAATAGCAACTATACTTTTAAATGGATGAGATAATGCAAAAAATTGTGCACAATGGTAAGTCTATCAACTACCACAATGATGACACTCTTTGTTTCATACTTAGGTAAACTGTGATAAAATCCATTGAAATCTCCTCCCAACGTTGACTCTTGAATGGAAAAAGGTTGTAGAAGACCCAAGGTAAAAATTGTCTCAACCTTATTCCGTCGACAAACCAAACATTCCAAAGACAAACTATTGAATATCGCATTTAAGGCCATCCCAAAAAACTTCTTCACCCCGTGTTATGTTTCTAAAAATCCCATGTCCTCCTAAAGGAGAAGTGTGAAATTCCAAAAGAATATTTTTTTATTAGTTAGGAATTCTTGCAAATATATAAGCAATATGTGTACCATAAGGAAAAAATTAAGTAAATGTATCGTATGTACTAGGATCTTACAAATTTTGAATGAGTGTCCACATTTATTTGTCCTTATTCTATTTATCCCTTTCTTTTGGTTATCCACTCGCTGGATAACAGAAATGGCACAAAAAAATGCTTCCACCTCTTCATCCTTTCTCAAGAGTGCATCTCCAACAAAATTTAGCTTCCTTTTTTGTAGATGATTTCATGTCATAACCCAATATCTTTGTGACCCATTTTTGGTGCTCTTCTCAAGGATATTATTTGTTTGAAAAAGTGTTTTCATTACTACCATGATCAGTTTACCTTGAAGTGTCTTCTCCTTCGTGCATTAAAACAACACCAATTCCATTTCCCGAGGCATCACATTCCATAATAAAGGTTTTTGTGAAGTCCGGCGTACCAAGACCCGGGGGCATAGGCAAGTTACTCTCTTTAAGATGTTCAAAGGAATTAGTTTCGTAGGAGTCCATGAAAATGAATCTTGCTTCAATAATGTCATTAGAGGTGCTGCTATTCTCCCATAATTTAACAAACTTGTGATAATACCTGGCTAACTTGAGAAATTGTTGTAATCGCTTTATGGTTGTGGGGACTTTCCTTTTCCTTAATGGTTTTGACTCTTTTGTAAGGGTCTACATTAACACCTCCTTTCGGAGATACAATATGACCCGTATATTCCACCTCTTGTACAACAAAGAAACATTTGGATGTTTTTTCATATAATTTTTTTCTCCTCCAATAGTTTGAGCACCCTATCAACATGTTGAACATGATCCTTCCAAGACCTCGCCGTAGATTAGTATGACATCAAAAAATACTTGCACAAATTTTCTAAGGAAGGGCTTGAAAATATAATTCATTAAACCTTGAAATGTAGAAGGTGCATTGGTCAGCCAAAAGACATGACCAAAATTGAAAATTAGACCTCATGAGTTGAAATGTTAAGTTTTCATAATATCTTCAGTCTTCGATTTTAATTTGATGATATCCCGAATGAAGATCCAACTTGGTAAAATAAATTTCTCCATGTAATTCATCCAATCATTCATCAATCACATGAATGGGAAATTTATCTTTAATAGTGAGCTATTGAGGCCTCTATAACTGAAACATGCACCTTGATCCATCCTTCTTGTGCACCAATACGACCGGGAGAAGAGAAAGAACTTTGAATAGGTTTAAGTATACTGCCTTCTAACATATATGTAATCATATGTTCAATTTCTCTCTTTTGGACATAATGATATTTGTAAGGCCTAATGTTTTGAGGAACACTTCCCCAGGAATCAAATGAATAGCATGATCATGATCACTATTAGGTGGAGTCCTTCGGGAGTTTCAAACACCTTGGAATGATTGTCCAAGACTTTGGGGATATGGAAAAATAGATGATTTTGATGTTGGAACTTCTAGTGAGAATAATTGCAATAACATAATTCCTTTTGTTCTTTCTTCCGAAGTTTTTTCATGACATTAGAGCTTATTATCGTCTCCCGACTTTCCTGCTATACAATTACACTCCGATTTCTCCTTTCTTCATAAGACAATTTCAAGAAATTTTCTTGAAAAAATAAAAGTTATCACCCCCAATGATTGTAATGATTGTACTCCTAGTACAACATCAGCACCTACCATTGGAATGCAAATATTTTGACTATTCAATAGATATTCCCCCATGGCTAGCTTCATATTATGGAACTTTCAAGAGAAATTTATAGTTCCTCCATCTACAACCATCACTTGAAATTTTGGTGCTAGGTCTAGGAAACAATTCAATTCCTTGGCTACCTTACAATGGATATTATGGGCATTGATATGAATCGATCAACACTACTACCTTTTTCTTCTTGATATGTCCTTCTACCTCGAGAGTTTGATGAGTGGTAATTACCGCCAATGCATTACATGATATGGTCGACACATTTCTTCTTCTTCTAGGGTTGCTTCATGGTGTATATCCTTCTTCTTTTGAAGTTTCTTGTTCATTTTCTCTTCCTCCCCTCACAATCTATGTAAAATTATTTCTTCTTAGCACACTTATGACCTTTAGTGTATTTTCTATCACAACCGTAGCAAAGCCCTTTTTCTCTTTTTCCTTTCAATTTTTGTGGTGTCAACCTTGCAAAGTTGTGTAAGTCTATGAGTAGAAACACTTCCATATTTATAGATGTGAGTGGTAGGCTTCCTTGTCGCCATAATTTTGCTTTCATTTTTTCTTTCCAACCTAAATGCCTTATCCAATGAATCAGTTCCCCAAACGAGAACTTCATGTTGGATGTTATCCATTAAAGTCCCTATGAAGACATCAATCCTATGTTACTCTAGAATATCAATTACCCTTATATTGAATTTTTGGAAGTCCTCAATATGCTCGACCACCGAACCCTTTTGTTTGAGATTTATCAATTGGCTAAATAAGGTGTTTTCATCCCTCACAATGCTATCATTTCCTTCATAAAAATTGAACAAGTGATATTTTTTTTTTAATCGAGCAAAGCCACCGTATACCATACAAATGTATTTTTTTCTAGATGTAAAGTCATAATGCATACATTTTGTGTGTTTTTCACATTATTAAGATCAACATATTGCTCCATCTATAGTATCCATGTTACAGGATCCTTACCATCAAACTTCCTCATATCCATATTTGGAATATGGTGGCTCTTCCAATCCAACATTAGAGTTTATGAAATCATGATTAACATTTATTTTGTTCTCATAATGAGTTTCTCTATTATTTTTCACCATTAGAAAAATTTTTCTTGTATCAACTTTGTCAAACCTTCCATGTATGCTTTTAGATCATTCTTCATGTTTTCCATGTTGTCTTTCATTTTTCTTCCTTTTCATCCACATTAGTTTCATGGTAGTTTCCATGCCATCCATATTAGCTTCCATGCCTTTCTTCAAACCATCCATATTAGCTTCCATGCCTTTCTTCAAACTATCCATATAATCTCCATGCTCTTTATTCAAAACTTTCCTTTCATTTTTTTTTTCCTCTTTGTGAGAGTGAAATTGCACTTGCTCTTGTAATTTTGATATGTCATGTTGGGTACTTCTTCCTCTTCATGAGTCATATAGATTTTTGGAAGGCTAATGGTGTTTAATTCTTTTAGGTAGCATTTTACAACCCAACACCGATATCTATGCTTCAATATGCCCTTAGAATCACTTAAAAACTTATTTTTCACACAAGACTTATGCAATTAGAAAAAAAATATACATGGACATTTTTCTTTTGCTTTTGAGGAGCTCAATATTAAAACTGAATTATCTCTATGATTTCGTACTTAACATCTGAAATTCGACCTTGTAGTAGCCCTCCGAATCTTCTTTTCTAATGCCGCATGTTAGACATGATTTGGATTATCTGCTGCAAAGTTATTCCAACGCTCACAATAAAATAATTATGGAGTGGTTCAATAGAGAAAAATTGCACGACGTGCCACGTGCCATTCTTTCCTCCTTCAGCCTCTGAAATTGCTAAACGTAAAGCTATAGTCCGTGTACTTGTAGACACTTATAGAATTCAATCCGATGCTCGTATAGAGAGTTATGATTATTTTCTCACGGTCACCTCTTTGAGATGAAATTTCCGGAGTCCTCAAAATACCTAACTTCCACGTATAATATCTCCTATTGTGAACCAAGATATAAAATTTTCACATGAAGTTCTAAGAGTTCGTTTCACTCGTAAAATTCCACTTTCTAAACCTTTGTAGAAAACAAGTTATAGAGAAATTCCAGGATGACCCGTTTTAGGTGAAATTCGAGAGCCTAAAAAAAACCCTAACTTCCATAGATCATATCTCTAAAAATATTACGAACCAATATCTGAATTTTTTTACACGACTTTCCTCAGATTTTGGATTTTCTCTCGTAAAAATTTCAAGTTATCAACCTTCATATAAAAAAAATTATAGATAAAATACCACGATCACCTATTTGGAGCAAGACAACCCTGGTAATCCAAAGCTCCTATACCAAATGTTATGAAACTAGTCTAAAAAATAGAAGAAAAGAGATATCAACGCCTTATAAATAAGCTACTTCGTTGGGGAAACCTCCTTTACATTACATAAATGAATAATTCTTGGATGATACAAATGACCAAAAACTCCTTCTATATATAGTATTCCATGGGACAACAATATAACTTACGACCTAACAATAATAATGTAATGGCACAATAATACCAATGTTAAAGCAGTAGGTGTACAACAATAACAATAAAGGGGTTACACTAGCAACAATAAGGGACTATAATAGTAATATAGGGACCTAACATGGATGAGTCAAGGAGCATCCCTATGATATATCATTCAAATTTACAACAAAACCGAACAAAAAATGGGATTTAAACTTCAGATCATGGGTTATACTACCATGTATTAAATATCATTTATCCCCTCCCCAAGCCTCACTAAAACATAGTGTGAATGGAGCTCATAGAACCAAGTAAGGTACACAATTAAGAGAATAAAGAAAATAAATAAAGTATAGAACCGTGTTTTTTAATGTAATCAATAAACTAAGAAGGGAGGAAGATAACGCGTCTTCACGACACTGGTTGGAAATCACTTAAAAAGTGATGAATGTGTCGTGGAATCCATATGGGACTTCGATGACACTCTTGGTCATTTCCATGGGTTACAAGGTCAGACAGGGCATCCAAAATAAGCAAGACCCGACTTTTTAAGTCTCTCGTTGTGTACGCAACGTGAGGACGTAGCCATCATCTTCCTGTCCCGTGAGATTTGGAAACGGGGAATAGATAAATATCCACCATTAGAAACTAGGTTGTACATGAATTTCCGGAGAAACACTCTTCATGGGTCCCCCACAAGTGCAAATATTCTTTTTTCATGATTCCACATAAACATTGTAACCATGGTATTGTCCAATAAATCATATTCTTTAAGGCCGACGAATATGCTACAATGTCAAGTGAGGAAGAACCCTATAATAAAATCCTATTGTTCAATAATCAATAATATGCATAAATTAATTCTTAAAGTGTGGATCAATATTATGATTAGTATTGACACCATAATTATATGTGTATTAAGGAATTTTAACTAATCCAAGGGGCTAACCCAAGTATGAAGAAATATAGGAGGTATTCCTATTCATTTGATAATATAATAAGCATTTTTAAAGGAGATAAAATAAATGAAAAGAAAATACAAATAATGTACAAGTTGAGTTGATATGACTTCAATTATTCTAATAGTAAGTTAATAGAGATCATAACCCTATAAGATGAAATAAGAAAAACAATAACATAAAATTATGTTATTATTGAGTAACTTCACTATCATTTTTTTTTCATTTTAGTATGGAATTAGTCTATATCTTCACACTCTTCTAGAATGCCTTTTCTCTTTAGTTTCTCCTACAATATATTTGGGCATTAGGCTCCCACTCATTGTGTTTTTTCCTTGTACATGAACAAAGTCTTAGAACAAGAAGGGGGAGTCAAAGATTAATTGGAGAAATATTTCCCAATGAAACTAAAATTTTATGTGTGTATTTTAGTTTAAGGCGATAGTATAGAATGTGGGAACCATTACCAATATATGGTTTTTTCTTCTTCATTTAAGGTCTTTAAATTTTCTTCTTGGTAAGGTGTTTTGTGTGAAAGAAGGATTTTGTAGTCGATTGTTTTTTAATATATTTGAGATATTATTTTGGCTTGGATTATCTCCCACTAATGCAAGGTGAATTCTCTTATGCACAACAAAATATTTCTATTTTTTTTCATCGTACATGGGAGAAAGGACGACCTTGAATCTAGTTTCATGTAAAATAGTTTTCCTAGGAAGCCATTATAGTTATTTATTTCTCTGCTATACTCCTTAGTATGAGGATCCAGCTGATCTATTGTTGTTTTCTTGGAGCATACACTAATGTCCACCCTTCTAGAGATTGTAAATTGGTTCGTGATATTCATCTTATCATTCTTATCGTAGCACAAAAAAAGAGATATCAACATGACAACATAAATGGATTACCATGCAAAGGATTAATATATTATGAATAAAGAGCCCAAAAATTGAATACATGCTTAGAGAACATCGCTACAAAGCCTGGAGCAAGGTATCAAGGTTAGATCCCCTACATAGGTACAATAATAATTTAATTGGGGAGAAAGGGAGGCAGCAGTTTGAAGATCCTACTTTTAAATGCAAAAGGGATGGTTGAAAGGGAAGCATGAATCCCTAGCACTAGGAAAATGAGGAGTTGCAAAATCAATAGTCAAGACCATCAATTTATATTGGAAAATTAAATTCTCGTTTGGAATAATGTTAATGGATGGCGAGGAATTAAACATGAATATGTTACAGCTCCCAGACCACCTTCATAGACATATAAATCATAGCGATGCTATATTGGACAACATGGACCATTGTTTTCCCGTATTGAGTACCACTTAGGTGTCCCTCCACCGTACGTCCAAACCTGCCTGATAGCTAGTCCAATTCCAAAAGATTAGGCCGAGCATTTTTGGAAATACATTAAGTATCTTATGACTCTAGTTTATGCTTTTCCTTTCTTTTAGTACTAGCGGATGAAAGAATAAATAATGTAGTAGAGGATTGTTTATGTTTATTTATGTGTTATGCTCGCCCTCTTGACCTTTGCGTAGGGTCCATTTCTAGATATAGTCTGGCCTCCGGGGAGAGATTAAAAAAAAAGAATAACAACTTTTGATGTAAATCCACATTTGGAAGAAAAGAAATTCACCTTACAAACAAAAAGGTATGAAAATACACACTAAATTTATCACAACAAAAAATTATTGGATATACAAAGTGTTGATAATATAAGAATTATTGTAAATGATTTGAAAAATAATATAATTGGTGTCTTTACGATTACAAAATATATATTTTTAATATTTAATATTACATATATTTATAAAATAGGTAAAATAATTCAATATATGATAAATACGTTGGATCGAAGGAGCCTGTGAGATACTGCCAGAACACATTAGGAAACATACAGACTCTCAGATGACCGAAGAAACTAAAATAAATACCCACCGAAGAAAATAATTATGGACTTCAATCTATTACAAGAGAGGCCTTCCCTTGCTTGGCTTGCATAGAAGAGGGATAGCAAAAATTTATAGATCAAGGAGGAAGACCTACTAGAATTCCTAATCCTCTATGTGTATTACATGGATGCACAAGAAATTAATGTAGTGGTTGCTTCAAGCGGTGTGTTAGGTTCAAGTGCCATCGTCTATGAGAGATTCGGCGAGGCCAATGGAAAAAATGGGCGGGCGGCAGGTTAGTACTTCGAATGTGACTTCCAAATTAACATTATACCACTTGAAGCCAAATAAAGAACCTTCAATTTCAGTCACACCGAGGCCTACCATGCGCTATAACTCATGCTCACTGCAGAATCTTAGTGAGAATATGAGTAGAGTTCTTATCTATGCGGATCTTTTCCAAACAGCACCGACCTTCCTCCAATACATGTCGGATCCAATGGCATCTTAAGTCAATGTGTTTGGTTTTTCGGTGAAATGTTGGATTTTTCGCCAATTCAATGGCACTCCACTTATCACAATACAACACATACTTGTCCTATTTTATTCCTATCTCTTCTAGAATTGTTGCATCCACAACATACCTTTACAAGCCTTTGTTGCAAATATGTACCATGCTTTTTTGTAGATAGAGCTACAATTTTTTGTAGCCTTTGCGACAAAATATACAATTGCACTCCGTAAAATGTGTACAAATAACCCGTATTAGGTTTTCTAGTGTCGATATCTCCAGCCATATCTGCATCCGTAAAACCTTCAAGCAACAAATTTCCTCATTATGAACAAAACATAAAAAATAATTACTAGTACCCTAAAGATACATGAAAATCCATTTTAGTACCGGGAAATGTTGTTTTCCTCGGGATTGGAAAGGAATATACTAACCTGCCATGAATATGCAAATGTATGTTCATGTGCATACCACATAAATCACACAATTGATGAAGCATAAGGAATATTTCTACTTTCCTTATCCTTGCCATTATCGGGACATAACTCAAAGACTCAACTTGAAGTGGGCTACAAGGTGTACCAACTAGCTTGGCATCCTTCATATTAAACCTCTCAAGCACCTTCTTGATATACTTTTCTTGGTGATAGTCACAACCTTTGTTTTCCTTGTCATGCATGATCCACATGCCCAATATCTATCGTGTTGGATCCAAATCCTTCATTGCAACCATCGCCCAAATCCTTCTTCAACCTATTGATCATATTCTTATCATGCCCAACAATCAACATGTCATCCACATATAACAATAATATGAGAAGCTCTTGGATCATACCTCTCTTATATAAACACAATGATTAGCTTTCAACCTGTGAAATCCATGTTCTAACATGAATGAATCAAATTTCTGCATCTACTTGCTCCAGGTGCCTATTTCAATCCATAGATACTCTTCTTCAACTTACAAACAATGTCTTCATTTTTCATGAAGCCTTCCGTTCCTTCATAAATTTCTTCTTCTAATTCTCCATGAAGGAAAGAAGATTTTACATCTAAACTGCTCACATTCTAAGTCTAAAGCATGAACAAGACAACGTAATGACTCTAATGGATGACATTTTCGACAACAGTGGAGAAATTTCTCAAAGTTGAAGTCAATACCTTCCTTTTGGGCCAATCCTAACAACCAACCTTGCTTTATACCTCTCCTTCTTTTCTTCACCTTCGTGCTTAATTATATACACCCATTTGTTTTGAAAATCCTTTCTACATTTTGGGAGATTTATCAACTCCCAAGTTTTATTTTCCACCAAATATTTCATGTCTTCTCCATTTATATCTTCCATTCTTTATTGTGATCAATTTTACCAAATTTTTGAAATTTATTAGGCTTACCTTCATGAGTCAATAAGATATATTTTGAATGAGGATACCTTTATGAAGGCTTATGAGGCTTAGAATATCTTTGAACCAACTATGGTGGTGAATTATTAGATTGAATCTTCCGCAAAGGATCCCGACACCTTCTTCTAGGTGTTGATCACTTTCCCCTTGTTGTCCTTCATGCTCTTGAATTTTCTACCCATTTTCCTGAATTGGTGGGATTTCTTCATGCTTCTCTTCAAAACCTCGTCAATAATTTACTTTTTACTTCCACCTCACCTACATTACTCTTAAACATTTCGACTCATTAAATATAACATATGTGCTTCTGTCCTTATGTTTGATCGGATCCCATAGACGATAACCAAATTCTTCATCCACATATCCCGTAAAAATGCATTTCATTGATTTATCATCTAGCTTAGTTCTATTTTATTTGCGTAATATGTACAAATTATTCACATCCAAATATTTTCAAATGAGAATAATTCAACTTCTTACCTTCCAAGCTTCGAGGGATGCCTCCATCCAAGACTATAGGTGGAGATCTATTTATGAGGTCGCAAGTTTTCTTGACAACCTCTGTCTAAAAATGCTTGTCCAAACTAGAATTGGACAACGTGATCCTTACCTTTTCCATAATGGTGTGATTCGTTCATTATACAACACCATTCTATCGAGGGTGTACCAAGAACAATTTTCTCATGCTTTATGCCAAACCCGTTACAATATTATTTGAATGCATTTGAGAAATATTCTACCATTATATGTTCTTGTGCACTTGAGAAATTTTTTAGAATATCTTTCAATAGAAACATCAAATTTTGAAATGTTTCAAACACTTCACTTTTACTTTTCATAGGATAGGCCCAAACCTTCCGGATGCTTCATCTATAAATGTTACAAAATATGATGCCCTCCAATGACCTAATGTTAACTAGTCCAAACACATATGAGTTTATCAAATACGAACAAATTTTTATTTCTCATGACCACCTTTAAGAAATGAAACCTTTCTTTGTCTACCATATACAATGCTAACAAAGATCAAGATTGTATGATCTCAAACCCGGAAGTAATTTTTTAACAAGGATTTTTTAGCCCTTCTCGCTCATGAAACCCAAGCCGCTTAGCCATAGACCTCGCTAAATTTCCTTTCTCTTGCGATAGAAACCAAATATGATTTTCCTATCATTTTCCCTAATTTATATAGTGTTATCGTCTTGGTCCTTTCGACACTTCCATCAATGCTCCTTTGCTAACTTTCCATCCTCCTTTTTCCAAAGCCAGGAATAGCCTTCATCATTGAGTCATCCTGCATAGAGATCAAACTCATGCACATTTCTGGTACATGCCTAACCAGCTTTCAAAATATATCTTTTCCATCCGTCATATTGATCTAGACATATACCACACAAAAAATATTGCAAAAATGGTTATATTCCAAAATCCACTCTACCATAATCACTAGGATTATATGCAACAAAAATATCTTTTTGCATGGGGTTACATGGTGAGATGCCCCAAAGTCAAGGATCCAATAAAAGCTACCACTAGATGTATATAAACATGAATCACATCGAAACAAAAACACATCACCATCTATGACTACAAACAGAGGTCTCACCTTCATTTGTGCTAAATGACTTGTGATTTTTACTAGATATTCTTTGATCCTTTTTTCATTTATTCAAGGCTCAATATTCTTCTTCATGTACCCGGGTTTGCCACAATGAAATAATCTGACCTTTCCTCCTTCATTTTGATCGTCTTCGGGATTCCCGATCGCCCTTGTTAGCCTCGATCAATTATCCTACCACAACCGCCCAGATCTAGAGCTTATTCGCCCATTTTTTCCACAATTGACTTGTGTCGTAGCTCCTCATTCATTAAACTA
This sequence comes from Pinus albicaulis, assembly GCA_034641835.2. Taxonomy (NCBI): domain Eukaryota; kingdom Viridiplantae; phylum Streptophyta; class Pinopsida; order Pinales; family Pinaceae; genus Pinus; species Pinus albicaulis. Next base: position 405,372,034 of record CM076580.1, on the reverse strand, counting down.
CCGCTAACATCATCAAGCATCAAGGTCCGTACAAGTTCTGAAGTACCATAGACAAAATTAAATTTTTCCCAACTATCTATCATACAACACATTAAACAATAAATTTACCCACACCCAACACACTCCATCGCCATATTTCTTCTTCTCCTTTTTCTTTTCCTCTTTCTTATTCCATCTCTTCTCCTTAACTTTATTTTCCTCTTCACATGCATCATAGTTCACCCACCGTGTGGTTCCATCACTCCTCCCTCATCACTACACCCTTATACTCTGCAGGTGGCTCTCACACCATAAACTTAAGATCCTCCCTTGATCATCTTCATCTTCATCCTTTCTAGCTTTCTACCTTTGAGCTCCCCTAAACTTTAACCTTGGTCTTTTAAACGTTTTTGTCCTTTAAACAACCTTTAATCTTTTAAATCCTTTCCTTAGAATAATAATTCGATTAAAATGTTTATTTACTCATTAATGTTTTTCATAAATTTCTCTATAAACTTTCAAATTAACTCATCACGATAATCCACTCACTAGCATCCCTTTGAATCATTCACAATTAAAAGGATCATCAAATTATTAAAATTAAACTTTTGAATTTCTTATGGAATATCACCAAAACTGTTAATTTAGATCTATCATTACTAATATTATTAATGAACTAATAAAATTTTAAAAACTATTTAATATAAATAATTGACAAATTAAATAAACAATAAAAAAAAATCAATTAAATTAATATATTAATAATTATCAAATTAAAATAAATAAATAATTAAATTATTTATTTATCATTTTTAATACATTAATAATTGTCAAATAACAACTAATAAAGAAATTGTATTAAAATAATACATTTAACATATTATTTCTTATGTCAGTTTTCCTTTCATTTTCCTCTATTTCACACCCTCTTTTTCTCCCATTTATACCCCAAGAAGTGTGAGATATTACTGGAATTTATGGATCTTTTCATGAAGATGAACCAAGGAGGTTTGGTTTGAAACGTAGAAAATAAAAACATGAATGTGACATACCGGAAAAACACCACTACACAAAATATTGTTCGCAAAAGCCTAAAATCTACAATTTTAACCCTATACAAAAAAGGAAGAAAATTAGAAGATGCTAAACCGTTTGAAATATTACAAATCATTCATTGTATGCAAAAAGTATGATCTCACATTTATAAAAATACAGAGATGCCTCCATCACTCCTTCATTTTCCATCATCCACCACCATCTCAAAACCCTAGAAACCTCGCACATTTTCAACAAAGCCAAAATGAAGCTCTTTTACATTCAAATCATAAAAACTTACGCTCTTGAACTCTCTAAATAACAAGTTGTTCGACCTACATATTAATCCTACTAAATCACAAGGATTCTTCGCTGGTCTATAATTGATGCGTTTTGTCTAAAAGCTCTTTAAAATTACAAACAATCGAGAAACACTAGAAAAAAATAAAAAAATTGAAAATCTTATCTCGAAAACGCACTCTCTCCTCTCAATACATACTCGAGCATCCCACTTCCCAATCATTTTAAGGCAATCAATCTCTTTCACTTAAACTAACACGCGGGCCAAGTAGAGGTCTGGAACTCGCTGATATCTATCTTAGGTTCCCACAAAACAAAGGTATTGGAAAGCACAAACACGGACAGTGAATGCCTGGGCCGCCTGAATATGGATACAACCTTTGATGGATCGGAGCACCTGTGCCCGCTTACATTAACAAGCAACACCGAAGATAATACAAACCTGTAGCAACTATCCTACTTAACATTTACTTACCGTAAAAAAAAAATATTATTACTCAGATCTTATGACTCAAACTAAATCATAACAATACTAATATATGTCACATATCCGGCCTATACTACGGAAAAAGTGTCAACTTGCCTGTACTCACCATGCAAATCTGTCACCAAGATATAGGTTGGGTACTACGTTTCTGTGTTTTACAATGTTGCCACTTAAATCATTTGTCCGAAAGCGATTAATGATTGAGGGTATATGATTATCGGATTTATATGGTTCAACCCTTTTTGGGATCATTCGTGCCTTTTCAATTACTATGGTGGAGTTATGTATTGAAACTATTATAGTTTAGCGCTATCATTTATTTGCTCGTTCATACGAACTGTCAACTCTGGAGTAACTCAGAGGTCCGACGGATATGTGTTTTGAAACCTTGGTACCTTCGCCCTCCACGTGGGCGATGCTACGCCGTTGATGGAGATCATATCCGACGGCTGTGGTGGTTCTTATTTTGCAATGACCCCAGGCATAACCGCTTCCTCGCTCATTTGCACATTCGCTGAAGGTTCTGGAGGCTCTGCGAGAGAGTGAGGGTTGGAGGTTCCGGAGGCATTTTCTCCCATGGCAGCCATAGCGAAGGCACCCCATCCAGCATCTTTCCGACAGGTAGCTCCTTGGCGTGATTCCTATAGAATTTTCTCAGTCGGTTCACTGGGTGTGTGCTCCTCTGCTCCTGTTAAAAAAAAATTCCGTTTCAAGCACTGCGTTTCAGGTTTGCTCGGCGCTGTCACCATTCTGAATTAAAGAATTGTCTTTCTTGTCTTTATGGCAACAGGTTCCAGCGTTTACGCCTATTTGCGCTCCACAGGTTAACTCTCTTTCTCCTATTCCGCGATGGTAATCTTGTGTTTGCTAGAATTAATTTGTTTGTTACCCTAATTAACTCCATGCATTCGGCTTGCAGGTAATGGCAATATGTTACATTGTTTGCTTAAGTTTTCTTGGAGGGTTCTGGTCGCGACAAGGGTTTCTAAATCCTCGACCTTGCCACAGGTACTACGTTTTCATGCTTCGAGACCCCTTAATACTTGCTCAGCCGGCTTGTTCTGTTGTTCGGGAGAATAGATGAGGCATTGTTAGGGTTTTAAGAACCTGTTCACACTCTTCTTTTAGTCGTATTTGGGACAGCTCTTTGGTTAAGCTGATAGTAGCAAGCCTAGGGTTTATCGGTCGTTAAATCTGTATTCGAAGGACGTTTTCATGTTCTCAAGTTCCCATTCTCAGACATTAATGAAATCTTTGTTTATTGTTTATATAGCCGGGTTTCCGACCCCTTATTTACTGGTTTAAGAACTCTGGAGCGTTGCTCCTTAATACTATGAGTTTTCTCTGTTGGACTGATATGTTTGAGAATTATAATGTTTTCGGCACAGCGCATTTAATCTTTCCATTTGTACTCGGCTATGGTTATCATGCTTAAGAAAGAGAGAAAAGAGTTCTGTTTTGTTTTACTCTTATTCTGCATAACTACTTAGTCTGATGTATAACCACGCAGAAGCTTATATAAATGTTTCTTTCCTTTCTATATGTACAAGTGCATATGATTTAGTCTTTGGGCTTATTTTATTGTTCTGGTTACAAAACCCCTGATTGAACTTCTGTAAACACCGTTTATCTTCTTATGGACAATTTCTTCGTTTAAGCATGCTGTCCTTCTAAAAAGAAATAAAGAGTTTTCTGAAAAGAAATAAAGGGTTTCTGAAGTTTAAATATTTCTACAGAATTAAGTTCAGCTATCAGCCGTTCCTTTGTTTTAAGATTGAAATTAGTCTGTGTAGGGTCGGTGTCCGGACCACCAGTCTCGTCCGAGCTGTTATAGTCAGGAGGCAACCTATCCAGATACCTGAATTCTTTTCGGGCGTCCAGATTCACAACTCTCCCGAATTTATTAGTTCTGTTTTCACATTGTTTATGGCTATGGTATTTATTAAAACTTATAACAGAAAGACTATAATACATGCCTTATAACTCTGTCTTGTTTATACAGTTATTTGTGAATAAATATTTGCTACCACAGTGCTTTCTCTCTTATTTGTTTCTACAGAACAAAATGCTAATAATGAAGTCTAGTAGCTGGTTTTCTACTTTTCCACAGTACAGTAAATAAAAGAGAAAATAAATACGTAATGTTAGCACACCTGTAACAACCAAATCTTTCTACTTCTATGAAATCCAGAGAAATAAACTTCTTGTATTTTTACTTATCTGTGTCCAAATCTAATTGATGGTACTCGTTACCTCCCATCCACAAACTGGGCAGTCACGCCCTCCAGTTCTCCCCCGAGCTCCAAGCCTGGGTCTGGTTGAACACAGCTTCTGGAGGAGAGTTTTCGGGACAATCCGGTCCTACTCTCCAACTCCAGAGGAAATAGAATTGTCTGGGGAGTTCTCAGGACAGTCCGGTCCTCCTCTCCAACCCAGCATGCATCTGTTATGGAAACTTTTCCAGCTTCACAGATTTTCCATTCTTTTCCTTTTTCCACAGAACCCCTAACTTCCCTTGGAATTCCCCTTTTATTCCAGAGTTTTCTTGGGGTAACTGTATAACTGTCTCATTCTGTTCAACTAACCCAGATTTACTTTTACCATCAATTATTTTTACTAATGAAATAATTCTCACAAATTTAATCCTTCTTTATTAAAAAAAAACAAAATTAATTTGTTCAGATACTTCTTTCAAAACAACAGTAATCACACATAGTCCTTAACAAATAAACCTTAACCATTTGTTAGTGGCTAAGAGGGTGGTTACAGTTTCCCCCCTCTGGAAGAAAACACCGTCCTCGGTGTTGTTATCCCAGCTCAGAAAAAAGCTCAGGATAAGCTTCCCGCACAAAATTTTCGTCTTCCCCAAAGTGTTTCCATTGCACTTTAACCTGGGCGATGGCTCGTTTCCGGAGCATGATTTCCCTCCGGTCGATTATGCTGCAGGGCTCTACCAGAAATTCCCCGTCTGGTTCTACCTGCACAAAACGAACTTTTGTTAATTAAAATAAGCTTTTAATATCACATTATCACTTAGGAATCATACCCATTCACTACCTGTATGTTCTGCCAGTGAATTATGTGTCTTGGATCATGAACATATCGTTTTAATAACGACACATGGAAGACATTGTGCACCCGAATGTGACTAGGAAGAGCCAAGCGATAGGCTACTGGTCCCACCCTTTCCAATATTTGGAAGGGACCACAGTACCGGGGTGCCAATTTTGCACAAGATGCCCATCTTAGTGTACTTTTCTTTGGTTTAATTCTGACATATACGTGATCTCCAACTTCATACTCATGGTATGACCTCTTTTTATCCGCATACACTTTTTGTCTGTCTTGGGCTGCCTTCAAATTCTGTCGAATATTCTTAACCTCCGCTTCCATTTCTTCTAGCATGTCTGGTCTTAACATCAGTCTATTCTCGGGGCTGCTCCAGTTAATGGGGGTTCTGCACTACCGCCCATACAGCGCCTCAAACGGACTCATCTTCAATGATTCCTGGTAACCATTGTTGTAAGCAAACTCTATCAAGTGTAGATACTCCTCCCACTTAATTAGTTGCTGCATGACATACATTCTTAGCATGTCTTCCAGCACCTGATTTACTCGTTCAGTCTGACCGTCTGTTTGCGGGTGGTATGCAGTACTAAAATGTACTTGAGTTCCCAACCCTGTAAACAGTGCCTTCCAAAAGGCTGATGTGAATTTTACGTCCCTATCCGAGATAACGGTCTTAGGGATGCCATGCAGTCTGAAGATCTCACGCATAAATAAATCTGCAATCTGTACTGTCTTGTAGGTAGATTGGACAGGTATGAAATGTGCTGAATTACTTAACCGATCCACAACTACCATTATGGAATCATTACCTCGTTTTGTCTTTGGCAATCCGGTGATGAAATCCAATGAAATCACCTCCCACTTCCATTCAGGAATTGGCATAGGCTGCATTAATCCCGCTGGATGCCTGTGCTCTACTTTCACCTGCTGGCACTCCAAACACTTGGTTAAATAACTTGCCAAATCCTTTCTCATGCCGGGCCAATAGTAGTCTTTTCTTATGGCTGTCAGCATTTTTTGATATCCCGGGTGCCCTGCATAATTACTTCTATGATATTCATCCAGTATTATATTTTTTAATTCTATTCTGTTTGGGATGACTATCCTCTTTCTAAAAATCAGCAACCCATCCGGGCCAATCTCATAGTCTCGATGTCCACCCTGACCTTCAGATTCTTGTGTCTGCTGCCACAAGTATCTATACTCAGGATCTTTGTCTGCCTCTTTTCTGATTTGTTCTAAAAATCTGGTTTCAATTTGGTTAACATATAACTCATAAACGTTATGCAACTTCCTGCTTAAGGCATCCGCAACCTTGTTCTCCTTTCCTTTTACATGATGTAGATCAATGTCAAACTCGCTCAGGAAAGCATTCCATCTGGCTTGTCGGGAGTTTAAGTCAGCTTGCTTAAAATAGCTGGTTAGAATACTGTGATCAGTCTTTAACACAAATCTTTTCCCGAGTAAGTAATGCCTCCACACTTGGAGAACGTGCACCACAGCGGTCAGCTCCAAATCATAAGCTGAATATCGCTGCTCATTCTCTTTTAAATTGCGAGATTCGTATGCAATTACCTTTCCTTCCTATGATAAAACAGCCCCAACTCCTTCCTTGCTTGCATCTGTACAAACCTCGAATTCCTTGTTTGGATCTGCCACACTTAACACCGGTGCTGTTGTCAACAGCTGCTTCAATCTTTCAAAACTATCCTGGCATTCTTTTGTCCATTTAAAGATTTTCACTTTCCTCTGTAGGGAAGTAATGGGAAAATCTATCTTTGAAAAACCTTTTATAAATCGCCGGTAGTAACCGGCAAGACCCATAAAAGATCTTATATCCGCCACATTCTGTGGCACCTTCCACTCCATGATAGTTTTAATTTTCTCCGGGTCCACTGCTATACCCTCTTTAGATATTACATGTCCCAGGTACTGTATCTCTTCCTTGAAGAAATCACATTTACTGAACTTTGCATACAACTGATGTTTCCTTAGTATCTCCAGCACCATCTGCAGGTGTTTTTCGTGTTCATCCGCACTCTTAGAATAAATCAGGATGTCATCAATGAAGATTAACACGAAATTGTCCAAGTAGGGGTGGAAAATACTATGCATCAGCCTCATAAAAGTGGCTGGTGCATTAGTTAACCCAAAAGGTAATACCACGAATTCATAGTGGCCGTACCTGGTGTGAAAAGAAGTTTTGTGTATATCTTCATCCTTTATTCGGATCTGGTGGTAACCGGACCGCAAATCAATTTTTGAAAACACAGTAGCTCCCCTTACCTGGTCAAACAGGTCGTCAATACGGGGTAGGGGATATCTGTTCTTAACAGTCAACTTGTTTAACTGTTGGTAATCCATGCACATGCGCATGGTTCCATCCTTTTTCCTAACAAACAACACAGGTGCTCCCGAGGGTGACACACTGGGTCTGATATACCCCTTATCCAGCAATTCCTGAAGCTGCATTTTCAGCTCAGTCAATTCTGGCACACTCATACGGTAGGGAGTTCGCGAAATTGGTGAAGCTCCCGGCAGCAGTTCTATTGTAAAATCAACCTCCCTTTTAGGTGGTAATCCTGGTATTTCTTCAGGAAATACGTCTTTAAATTCCTGTATTACAGGTATATTTTCTAACATAGCAGCCTTGTTCTTGGGTTCAGACAGCCCGACTTGTATGGCGTACATTTGGCATCCTTTCCTCATACACTTTGCCAACTGAGAAGCGGTAACTGGTCGCAGATGTACAGGCTTCTTTAAGCCCTGAATCTCTTGGCGATTACCATTTTGATCTCTGTAGTAAACTACCTTTTCCTTGCAATCTATAAGAGTCCAATGTTTCTCCAACCAATCAATACCCAACAAGACATCATAAGAGCCCAAGGGCAGAATATTTAAATCCACCGTTAACTGCTGTCCACCGACTTGCAATGCACAATCTGTTATTTTGGCACTAACTCTTCTTTTAGCTCCTGTAGCTAACTGAACCAACCAGCTTTTCTTAAATTTTTGACTTGGCAGTTTACAGATTTCCACAATTTTAGGACTTATATAACTCAGACTTGCGCCTGGATCTACCAAAATAGAAATAGTTTGAGAGAACAATTTACCTTCCAGTTCTATCATGGTGGGTTGAAAATCAGCTTGCCATCCTTTTCCTTGATCTACCTTTTTTTTTGCTTGCTGATAGCACAGCCTTGCCTTCCTGATAGCTTCATCCATCGTCCTAGGATTAACAAACTCAATACGCTCCTTCATATGGGCAGGTAAACTGCTCAAAAATATCTGAACCTTGGCCTTTTCATCTCTTAGATACGGTACATAGCGCAGTAGCGATGTAAACTTGGTGATGAACTTGTCCATAGTCAATTAGCCTAGCCTTAAATCATGGAATTCTCGAGCTTTTTCATCGTAGAAACGCTTCGTCAAGTACTTGTCCTTAAAATATTGTTGGAACTTATCCCATGTTACGTCCTGATCATCTATTCCCTTCACGTTCTTCACTTCTTCCCACCATAGGGTGGCTTTGTCTTTTAGCTCATAAATTTCCAATCGTGCCTTAAGACCACTGTCATAATCATACACTTGGAAGTACTTGTTAATATTAATCAACCAGACCTCTGCTACTTCTTCTTTTTCTTCGTCGAAGGTGGGTGGCTTAATCTTTCTGAATTCTCCATGTAATTCCACCTTCTGTCTTTTTCCTGCCTTCCGTTCTGTTCCATTTTCAGATTCAGCTTCATTAAGGTTTCTGTTCGAAATATTGCGCTGGGACAGACTTCTTTCTTTTTGACTCATGTCTTGCTCTTCAGTTTTCTGTTCATTTCCCTCTTGATGTTCTCTGTCAGCACTGGGATTTTCATTCCTGTGATTTTGTTTATCGGACAGGCTTTTTAAGATTCTTTCCTGTTCCTGCATCATCCTGGCGTTTTCCTGACGTACCCTCTCCATCTCTTCCTGCAACTGTTGTAATGTATGCAATAAGATGCGGGTCTGCTGTTGCTTCTCTTCCATCAGTCGGTTTGACCGCTGGTGCTGTTCAATCCCCAACTGAACCCACATCTCAGGGTTGCCCCCTGGCGGAGGCTGCATTTCTCCAGCATTTTGCTGTGACTGTTGCGAAGGTGTCCGTCTCACTTGTCTTTCCATCTAATCGTCGGAATGTGCATAGATAACACACAGTTTTAACGTTAGTTGGCCCAATAGGGCCCAGCGTTGTAACGCTACTCTGATACCATTTGTAACAACCATCTACTTAACATTTACTTACCGTAAAAAAAAATTTATTACTCAGATCTTATGACTCAAACTAAATCATTACAATACTATTATATGTCACAGATCCGACCTGTACTTCGGAAAAAGTGTCAACTTGCCTGTACTCACCATGCAAATCTGTCACCAAGGTATAGGTTGAGTACTACGTTTCTGTGTTTTACAATGTTGCCACTTAAATCAATATTCGAAGACTATTAATGATTGAGGGTTATATGATTATCGGATTTATATGGTTCAACCCTTTTTGGAATCATTCGTGCCCTTTTCAATTATTATGGTGGAGTTATGTATTGGAACTATTATAGTTTTAGCGCTATCATTTATTTGCTCGTTCATACGATCTGTCAACTCTGGAGTAACTCGGAGGTCCGACGGATATGTGCTTTGGATCCTTGGTACCTTCGCCCTCCACATGGGTAACGCTACGCTGTTGATGGGGATCATATCCGACGGCTGTGGTGTTCTTGTTTTGCAATGACCTCGGGCATAACCGCTTCCCCGCTCATTTGCACATTCGCTGAAGGTTCTGGAGGCTTTGCGAGAGTGTGAGGGTTGGAGGTTCCGGAAGCATTTTTCCATGGCAGCCACAGTGAAGGGCACCCCATCCAGCATCTTTTCGACAGGTAGCTCCTTGGCGCGATTCCTGTAGAATTTTCTCATTTTGTTCACTTGGTGTGTTCTCCTCTGCTCCTGTTAAGAAAATTTCCGTTTCAAGCACTGCATTTCAGGTTTGTTCGGTGCTGTCACTATTCTGAATTAAATAATTGTCTCTCTTATCTTTATGGTAACAGGTTCTAGCGTTTACGCCTGCTTGCGCTCCACAGGTTAATTCTCTTTCTCCTATTCCGCGACAGAAATCTTGTATTTGCTAGAAATAATTTGTTTGTTACCCTAGTTAACTCCATGCATTCGGATTGCAGGTAATGGCAATATGCTACACTGATTGCTTAAGTTTCTTGGAGGGTTCTGGCCGCGACAAGGGTTTCTAAAACGTCGACCTTGCCACAGGTACTACGTTTTCGTGCTTCAAGACCCCTTGATACTTGCTCAGCCAGCTTTCTCTATTGTTCGGGGAGAATAGATGAGGCACTGTTAGGGTTTAAGAACCTGTTCACACTTTTCTTTTAGCCGTATTTGGGGCGGCTCTTTGGTTAAGCTGATAGTAGCCTAGGGTTTATCAGTTGTTTAATCTGTATTCGAAGGACGTCTTTCGGGTTCTCAAGTTCCCTTTCTCAGACATTAATGGAATCTTTGTTTATTGTTTATATAACCGGGTTTCCGACCCCGTATTTACTGGTTTAAGAACTCTTGAGCATTGCTCCTTAATACTCAATACTTTTTCTCTGTTGAACTGATATTTGAGAATTATAATGGTTCCTGCACAGCGCATTTAACCTTTCCATTTGTACTCGGCTATGGTTATCATGCTTAAGAAAGAGAGAGAAGAGTTCTGTTTTGTTTTACTCTTATTCTGCATAACTACTTAGTCTGATGTATAACCACGCAGAAGCTTATATAAACGTTTCGTTCCTTTCAATATGTACAAGTGCATATGATCTAGTCTTTGGGCTTATTTTATTGTTCTGGTTACAAAACCCCTGTTTGAACTTCTGTAAACACCGTTTATCTCCTTATGGACAATTTCCTTGTTCAAGCACGCTGTCCTTCTAAAAAATAAAGGGTTTTTGAAGTTTAAATATTTCTACAGAGTTAAGTTCAGCTATCGGCCGTTCCTTTGTTTTAAGCTTAAAATTAGTCTGTGTAGGGTCGGTGTCCAGACCACCCGTCTCGTCCGAGCTATTATAGTCAGGAGGCAACCTATCCAGATACCTGAATTCTTTTCGGGCGTCCAGATTTACAGCTCTCCTGAATTTAGTAGTTTCTGTTTTCACATTGTTTATGGCTATGGTATTTATTAAAAATTTATAACAGAAAGACTATATTACATGCCTTATAGCTCTGTCTTGTTTACACAGTTATTTGTGAATAGATATTTGCTACCACAGTGCTTTCTCTCTTATTTGTTTCTACAGAACAAAATGCTAATAATGAAGTCTAGTAGCTGGTTTCTACTTTTCCACAGTACAGTAAATAAAAGAGAGAGTAAATACGTAATGTTAGCACACCTGTAGCGGTCAAATCTTTTACTTCTAAGAAATCCATAAAAATAAACTACTTGCATTTTTACTTATCTGTGTCCAAATCCAATTGATGGTACTCGTTACCTCCCATCCACGAACTGGGCAGTCACGCCCTCTAGTTCTCCCCCGAGCTCCAAGCCTGGGTCTGGTTGAGCACAGCTTCTGGAGGAGAGTTTTCGGGACAATCCGGTCCTACTCTCCAACTCCAGTGGAAATAGAATTGTCTGGGGAGTTCTCAGGACAATCCGGTCCTCCTCTCCAACCCAGCATTCATCTGTTATGGAAACTTTTCCAGCTTACACAGATTTCTCATTCTTTTCCTTTTTCCACAGAACCCCTAACTTCCCTTGGAATTCCCCTTTTATTCCAGAGTTTTCTTGGGGTAACTGTATAACTGTCTCATTCTGTTCAACTAACCCAGATTTACTTTTACCATCAATTACTTTTTACTAAAGTAATAATTCATCAATTTAATCACTTCTTTATAAAAGGAAAGAAATTAATTTATTCAAATATATTTTTTTCAAAACAACGGTAATCACACATAGTCCCTAACAAATAACCTTAATCGGTTGTTAGTGGCTAAAAGGTGGTTACACAAAATTTTATTTCAAACAAATCACTTAAAATTTATATTTAATAACTTGGAATTATTTGTTAAAAAAATAACTTTAATTATCTGTTTAAAAAAATTGAAATCATATTTAAAATTATCTTCCCAACTATTTGAAACCCATTGTCATAATACCAAAATTTGAATTATCATATAAATCAAAACTTATATTTATGTGGAATAGGATCATTTACTCATCATCACTCAATAATTCCAAAACTTATTAAGATAATATTAAAATTTGAGTTACCACAAGTAAATCAAAACTTATATTTATCTTTAATAAATTGAAATCATCTACTCACAACCAAACTATTCCTACAAGATAAAATACAAAAATTATAATTATCAAACAATTCAATACCTATTAATATAATAGTAAAAATTTGAGTTACCGTCTTTAAGAAATAAATATTATTACATTGTCATGTTTAATCATGAATCAAAAATCAATTTAGATATTCATTTACTTAAAAGGCCACAACAAAATTCATTGGAGGTGAAAGAAAAATAAAATAAACTGACAAAACGGTTAAGCAAAACTAATGGAACCATTAGTCGTCAAGCTCTGTATAACTGATTTATAATAAAAGCTAAATTTCGTTATTTCATACATAAAGACATGTATTGCATGGGCTCTGATTTCTGCAAAAGGTGGCGGTGAGTCGAACAGTTTTGCGACCGGTGAAGAATACGAGGCTGATTGGTAGTTTCAGGGGTTAAATATTTTGTTGCCGCATTCGCATTCCCACCACGGGATGGCGTAATCCTCTACACGTTTTGAATGCACTGCGTTTTGGAGTGATGGCGCACTACACAGGATTACAATGGTTGCACGCCCGCATTTCTTGACACATGATGGCGGCGGAGCCACTATTAACCTCGCTTCTACCCTCTCCCATCACCTGTAACAGCCGTTTTATATCATTCAATTGTACACCAAAATCTTTATCCAATCCAATGCACATTTACATAATATATTGCGTGTGCCCAATATCTCAAAGATTGCAGATAAAACATGGACTCAGAAACGAAAGATTACAAAAAAAGCGGGGCGATGACGTTCCGACGAAGACCTGGTTTGTTTATCATTAATTTCTCTCCCAACGATCTCTGCATTGGGTTACTGTATCTATGTAGTGTTTTTGCAGGCATGTGAGAAAATAGTCTGTACGAAATAAATTGAATACCGGATAATTTTTTTACGTAAACTAAAGGACACCCCTAAGAAGCTCAATAATGTTATTAAAACACAAACGACGATCTTCATCCTGTAACGTAAAAGCAATCCTGAAAATCCAGTTTCCACCTAACCGCCTGTTTTTATGACAGCAAAAACCTCTTTCAATAACGTACTCTCTCACAGGTTTCTCTCACACAAAATCTAGAGAATTTGTGGATGAGGGTTGCTATTCTCAATATTCAAGACACTTAAATAGATTACATAAAAGAACATCAACAATAAATGACACTCCAGTCAACTGAAGTAAACTTGAACTAACTATAACACCTTGCAAACAATGCATGACAGCTAACCATAGAAATAAATGTAATGACACCTAACAATGAAACAGCTAGATAATATCTCTAACTCACCTGGCAGATATCTCTTTGAATAACATATTCTCCCAGCAAATCTCTTCGTATACTGTATTCTGCCTTGCTGTGTCTCCAGATATTGTATATATATTGAATCTGAAAAGACTGATACTAATAATAAAGGAAAAAGAAAGGATAAAATGAAAAATAAAGCATATAACCAAGTCATAATATTTAACCTTTAGATCGATCTAAATAAGTTAAAAATAAAAATATAATAAAACATAGAAACCTATAATAAGTATAATTTATAATTTTTTTAAATAGAAGTTATTAATTTTTTTATGATAATTGATTATTATTTTTGGAAAAATGTTATTAATATTTTTAGTTTTTTATTTTTATTTTAATTTTTTAAGGATAAAAAGTAAATTATAGAAAGAAAAATAAATTATCAATGAAATTATTAAAAAACAAATTAATGCATAGACACAAAATCTAAATCACTAATGATTATTTACTATTTTGGAACTTGTTATTAATATTACTTGGTTTTTCTTGTCTTTTCCTTTTAGGATTAAGGGAAATTAAATAAAGAAAATAAAGCTTCAAAAATATTAAAAAAAACAACCCATAAATATATAAATGAAATCAATAATGAAAATTTAATATCATTTGGAAAAAAGAATTATTAATATTTTTAGATTTGTCTTGTCTTTGTGACACCTAAGATAATGGAAAAATTAAGAGCTACAGTAACGATAAAAAGAAAAATAAAACATAAAACAAATAACAAAAAAATAACACATAAACATACAACACAAATGAGTAATGAAAATTTACTACCATTTTGAAAAAAAATATATTAATATTTCTATGTTTTTCTTGTCTTTCCCCTTTGGATAGGAATAAAATAAATTTTATTTATAGGTAAAAAAAGTATTATGTTAAAATATTCATTTTATATATAAACAAAATAATTATTAAAAAATATTCATGTCATGTTGCTATGACAGTAGAAAGAATAAGACTTCTGCTTGACTAACATTAACAATGCTAAACATGCCTAAGCACACACATGGTGTATGAGAGAATAAACACACACACACAAGAGGAAACTCAACACAATGAAGGATAAGCGTGTAGCTCTTTTATTTTCCATTATACAAAGATGTACATTTATAGTACAATGGTGTGACTCTTGGTTTCATATTCCAAGGTCAGTTGGACTCCATTGTGACTTTTCGCATTCCACACCTACCCATGTAGGATTAGGTGTTCCAACATCCCCTCTTAATCCGAAGGGGTATGTGTGAGTCCAAGAAAAGAGTTGTAATACAAATCTGCAAAGTATACATGGCAGCACTTGGGCTGAATCAACTCTCTGAAATGTTGGAAAAAAAGAGGTGGTTTTAGGATGACCACAAACACTGGAACGCAAAACTTGTTGCAGTTCTCGGAACTCTTCCAAAACTGGCAAGAAGCTGAAAGCTTCTGCTAGAGGAATTGTCCCTCATAAAAAAGGGAGACCTTCAACCTAAAAGAAGGGAGGTCTACTACCTATGATGGTTTTAGGATTACCAACAACTCTGGAATTCTTTGAAGCATTTCCTGGAACTCAACCAAAGCTGGCAAGAAGCTGAAGGCTTTTGCTAGAGGAAGTGTTCCTCATATATGAAAGGGAGACCTTTGACCTAAAAGAAGGGAGGTCTACTACCTATGGTGGTTTTAGGTTATCCACCAACCAAAGATGATGGTTTAAGGTTTTCCACCAACCGAAGGCATGCTCATGGGCATCCGTGTCTCTGGCTACATCTCTGAATCCGGAATGATGAATTGTGGCTCAGGCTCGCTTGAACTGCTGGCTACAACTCTGAACATGGAATGAGAGATTGTGGCTCAGGCTCGCTTGATCTATCGTCGAAGCTTGTACATGACCACCATTTTCCCCCCTGTCAGGGACAAGGTGAGATGATGGCGAAAACTCAACTGCAAGTTTGCTCAATATCTGTGAACAAGTTCTAACATGTGTCGTAAACATCTTCTTGGCTGCTGATGCCCATTGCCAAGAAGCGATCCATTCAAGATGAATCTTGGTTCTTGCAGGAGGCTTGTGTCTGAAGCATCTGTCTGAAGAATGGGTGTGCCGACCACAGTGCTTGCATGGATGAAGATCAAAACAGTGATCTTTCATATGGCCAACTCGATCACAGTGTTGGCATTTCTCAATCTGTGATTGTTGTTGTGGAGCAGGATCTGGAACAGCTGCAGGTGAACTGTCATACATGAATCCGGCACTCTGAAATATGATGGGCTTTGTGTAGTCTGGAATATGAAAGGACACATCCTTGTCATATCCAAGACCAGTTCGGTGCTTGTTGTGGACAAGCTCTTCCCAAGGTCTGATGATGGGCTTAGGAAGTGCAGGCTGAGATGATGCATCTGCATGTACATCTTCTCTAGTACAAGGAACTGAATGGGAATCAACTAGAACTTTGCTGACTTGCTGCTGATGGGAGTCTTTCACAATGTTCTGAACAGAAACAGGTTCAGAATGGTGACTCTTTTGCTGAAGTTCTTCTTGTTGGAGCTGAGATTCCAACTGTAAAAACTCAATCTTCTCATGTGCATCTTGTAAACAACTGTGAATTTTACAAAGAGCATCCTTGCTCATTTTTATCATGTCATCAACATTGGAATGAATGAGGTTATTCAACAACACTAATGCCTCATTGATTTTAGCCATTTCAACAACTTAGGCTAAAAAATGAAAGGGTGTCGGCTTGAACTGAAAATGCACCCTCTTACAATGTGATTCAACAACAAATACAAATGACTGCAAATAATTTCTAGCTATGGAAATCTCAAGTACAAAATCTCCTCCTCAAATGATGGAGGGCAATCAACAATGACTTACATCAACAACTCAAATTCACTGATTCCAACTGTGAATGAAGAGGCAAATTCCACTCAAAATACAATGTTAGCTCAATACATATCTCTGCAAAATATTTGTAAATGTGCAGCTGAAAACACTTGTGCAAGAATCTTTTTATGGCAGCTGAAGTTTCTTCTTCAAATAGTTGTTTTCAATGATGGAAAACTTGTCTTCAAATGTGAAATTCTTCAAAAAATCACCCTCATGTCAATGCCACAAATCATAAAATGTCAAATCTGCGATTTTCTCGATGTATAGTCCATTTCGTCACATGTCATTTTCTTCATTTCTGCTGTTCATATCTCTCTTTCCTCTCTCTCTGCTGTTTTTTGTTTTTTTTTAATTAATTAAAAAGTAATTAAAAAAATAATTATTTGAGATTAATTAAAATGGAGTTTTAAAAATTTTAAATAGAGATTAATAATTAAAATGGAGGGGAATTTAATAATGAGGGAAGGGATTTTAAAAGATGGAAAGGTAGTGTTAATTATATGGAGAGGGGAGGGTGTATATTAAAATAATTTTTTAAGAATCGAATTTAAAGAGGGGACGAATTGTGAAAAGAGGAGGTGGAATTTTAAAAAGTTTTAAAAATAAAAAATTTTGGAATTTAAAAAAGGGAGAAGAGATGGAATTAAAAAAGGAGAGGTTTTATTAATGGGGAGGAGGGGATATTATAGAGATTTAAAAAATCGAATGGTGGGAGCCGACTGTAATGGGAGGGGCGGAGTTCGAGTTGTGAGAGGCCGTAAGGGAAGAAGGGCTCTTGAATATTAAAAAATTAAAATGGGAATTAATGTGATGGATTGGAGGGAGTAGAGTTGAGAGGGGGTGGGTTGAAAGAGCCATATGGCCGCGGAGGGGAGGCTTCACGAGTGTGGCAGGTGGAGAGGAACGTGAGGGGAGACGCAGTGTTTTTTTTGGGGACGGGGAAGAGCGTTGGAGAGGGAGTAAAGTATGGAGAGGGGGCGACGTTGAGGAGCGTTGGCTGGGGTGTAGTAAGGGGAACAGGCTGCCGTGTGAGGGGGCGTATGGATTTTGGGATGTGGGTGCGTAATAGGAAAGCGCGAGGGCGGAGTGTGAGCTTGTGAGGTATGAGGAATGGAGTTGCAGGGGTAAAGAAGGGGTCCGAAAGGCCAAAATTTGATTTTTTTTTATTTTTTTATTTTTAATTTATTTATTTATTTATTTTAAATGTTAAAATAGCAAAGAATAGAGAGCAGAGAGCAGGAAATAGCAGAATTTCAACTTTGAAAACAGTAGAATTTTTCTCCTTTCAAATACACAACAGATTTTTTTTCTTCAAATGTATAGCAGAACAAATCCAATAGTAGCAGAAAGTGCAGAAATGAGGGCAACTTCAGAATTTTAGTCTTCAAAACAGTAGATTTTTTCAAATATACAACAATCTACTCCATTGTAGAATTTAACAGTATTCAGAAACCCAGAAACTTGCAGATATTTTTCAATGAAAAACTCAGAAATTTTTCTCTCAGAAACCTTCTTTAAACAATATTCCAGCAGCTCTTCAAAATGCAGCTTTTAATAAGCAGAAATTGCATAGAAAATTTAGAATGAAAACCTTCAGATGGGTAGTGCTGCTCCCAATTTCTAAGTGCTGCCACAGATTTTGAATGCTGCTCTTCTCCAAGATAAAATTTATGAATGCTGCAAAATCACTGAATGCTACTCCTCTTCAAAACACTGCTGCTATTTTCAAAACAAATTCCTGAATGTGGAAAAATGTCTGCTACAGAAATCTCTGAGTGCTGCAAAAATGTCAAGAATTTTTGCAGAAATGCACAGGCCATAAACACCAATGGCTCACTCAATTTGGAGCAGGGCCAACAATCCCCCGCTCTGATACCATGTTAAACACCATGTTGAAACACACACATGGTGTATGAGGAAGATGAACACACACAAGAGGAAACTCAACACAATGAAGGATAAGCGTGTAGCTCTCTTATTTTCCATTATACAAAGATGTACATTTATAGTACAATGGTGTGACTCTTGGTTTCATATTCCAAGGTCACTTGGACTCCATTGTGACTTTTTGCATTCCACACCTACCCATGTAGGATTAGGTGTTCCAACAGACCTCTTATCT